>JACCHV010000733.1:0-14921 GCA_018907245.1 Eupristina koningsbergeri | reverse complement strand
AACAGCAAAAACCTTTCCACTATCTAGTCGCATCAATTGGCTCTAACAATCATCAAAACATTCGTTTTTTGGAAGCCTGTTTCCTCAAAAGTGATTAGTTGTTGTCCGTCTTTTATTTTTGAAATGCTATAAGAAACAACGCAAACACTAGCGCCACGTTATCAGAAAACCACGCATTAATTGTCAACAAAATATATGAAGTTTTATAGGAAAACACCAATAAAGTGAAGATGAACAGAGTTCAAAAACAAGCGACGATTAGGAGGAAAGTGATCGCTCTCTAAAATGTCAACTATAATCGTCGCATTTTAACCAAAAAACTAAAAATTCGGCGCTAAAAAACTGACCTGACACTGAAAGCCTAGTTTTTAAACTCTTTCTAAAACCAGAAGAGCCCATCGACAGCAGTCATTTCAGGAATTATTTGCTCTAACTTTCTTATTCTTTGCTGTGCTCTCGACCTATCGCAGTAAATAATTGGGTACGATGGGATAGAAGTAGTAGTCTAAAACAAAACAAACACATTCATATTTGAAAAAACACTCAAAAATGACTGGCTCAAATTGCTTAATGTATTAGCTTTGAGTAGTGATGACACCTTTCCACTTGAAAACTTAATATTCAAACGTCTGTCAACAACTTCGTCCTGTTTTCAGACTAATAGGTTGAAATTCAACGCTTAAATTATCAAAGTAAAACAAAGACCAAACTTACTAAAGTACTTTGTCGGTGTTTCCTGATTGACCGGTCAGAAAAGGATTCCGGAAGCTGCACGATTGCCGTTCCAGTTTAGTACAAACATAGCCGGTCTAGCTGGTGAATATTGACGAAAACGTTAATTCAAACTTCTCTTATCGATTTTAGCGGATTTTTAATCGATAGCGCACAGTTTCGCGTCGTTTATCCGGCCAGTTAATCCGAAATGATTTCTGAACGCTCTCACAGCGGTCGTTCTTCACTCGGTTGTATGCGTAATTCATGCAGAACTCACGACCGACCGACCCGAGTTATATTGTTCAACGTAAAGTTGGTTCTACACTTTGTTACATAAATACAAATAAACCCCTAATTTTGCAACTTGAACACAAAGTTGGCAATAACGCTGATTCAATTCAAAAACTATCCTACATTGTAGAGAATGCTTCAAGACAGTGTTCTAATCCAAAGAAAGCCCTAAAGCGTTTAAAATTCTTTTCCTCTGAACACATTTTTTAGTGGTTGTCCAAATATTAATACACCTGTGTTTTAATGTCTAACATTTGCTTTGATACTGCGAACGGTTAAAAGTTAGTTAATAACTGGCAACCTTGTTATTGCGTTTTATGACTTGAAAAGCCGACTTGGCATCAATTCGACACGATTGGCAAGGGTTTCAACGAAAAGACGTTGCCAAGCTTTCGAAACCGTCTTTTTGGATTGTCTTAAGTGTCTCATATTGCTTCTTTTCGACGTAGATTATGCCTCACAGTCTTCCCCCTCCTCTACATGCTTCTATCAGGTCTAGCTCAAAAGAGCAAGCAGACCAATTCAAAAGAATGACGTTATTGTCGTCGAAGCAACGACGAGTCTTACCTCTCGAGCAAACGCAGCTCATGCCTTGAAAGTGATGAATTTAAATGATCTTTTGAGTCTGTTGTGGCCAATCTACCACCGAGAAGATCATTTTCTGCACCAACCATGCCAATAGCCACTGAACTTGTTCGGACTGTCTGACTGAGCTTCTTTTGGCCACTACGAATGATCGGAAAATCAGCGATTTGAAGCTTTGAAAAGGCTTGCGACTTGCTGTGTTCCATTCGGATCATGTTCTGGCGGACAAAATCCTCGAGTCCGTCTAAGGTTTGGGCTTCCACCACTTCACCTCAGAGTTTTTGCGTTTCCTTTGAGCCGATGCCATGAAACATCTGAATCATGAGACAGCTCGATTTCCGCTGCTGGCTTTGCTAAGTCAAACACTCCTCGACCGGTGCATTTGCCCTCGTCACGCTGGCCTAACTCTTGGGGTGGTGGGGGGGGCCCGGGCGTTCTTTCTATTTCATCCCCACAAAGCCTGAAGCAGGTGCTCTGACCCGCTGTTTGAACCTTCTTCATCTCTTCGTGCCATGCCATATAGTGATATGCTTTCGGCTTCGGCCGTTCTCGTTTGTTAAGACTCTCTCCACCGTGGTTTTCGTGTTTTTTTCTGTGAACACTTAGAACAATTCAAGAAAAGAAGAAAGTTTAATGAAAAGGGTCAAACATGTAGGTGTATTACCACTTTGTCAACTGCCAAAGTTGGCCTAAAGAAAGAATTGTTTCAGCGTTTTAGACTTTTAATTGTTCGGTTAGAGTAATGTTTTAAAGGCAGTCTCGGCAAGATAAGATGGCTTTCAAACCAACGTTATTACCAGTTTTGTGCTCAGCTTGCCAACTTAAGGATGCATTTATATTTAGGCGGCAAAAGTTGAGCCTACTCGTTTTGGATCAAACAAACGAGTCAGTCGTGGTTACAACGAGGACAACCTCTGATCAATACAAGTTTTGTTCTTAATAAGCATCTAGAGACTGCTCATGGAAGTTGAACCAAGTTAATTCTAAAAAATTGTTTATGTTAATCCATTCTGACTTTATTTAAAATTGTGAATAAGATCGTAACGCTAAAACACTCAAAATCAGAACCTTCGCTGAACCTTAACATGCTCGGCGTTCCTAATTCCTCACGTTCTTCGCCTATCGCTCCTATGCTATTGTTGGGGGTCTACAAAATCCTCATGGTCTACTGAAGAAAGAAGTAGAAGCATGTTATCAAAGTAATAAGCTTGATTTAAGAATACAAACAAAGTCCAAGTCAGTGCTGAGTTGAACGCTGTTGGTCTGACGATCTCTCGACAGACCAAAAGAAGAACAGCACGACGATTCCCTACATGCGTAATACACAGCACTGGCTGACGGTAGACGAAAGAACAGAAAATCAAACAAATACTTTTTATTCTTGTTTTGGGGATTAAAGCAAAAGAAAACCTTAAAATTACCAAACTTAACACTGTTTAATTGCGGACGCCATCTCGTCTCAGGCAACAAAAGAAGGATGACTGCCAACTTTCATAGATCGCGTTGAACTGAAGGCTTACCTGTATTTAAGCGCTACTCTAAGCTTGTCGGGCACACTTATCCAGGCTAATTGGACGCAACTCACACGCTTTGCAACTCCGTTGTGCGAGTTTCTTTCAAATACACTTTTTAAAGAAAAAGAGAATTCCTTTGATGTTCTAAATAAAGGCATTGTCGATCAGATTTTTGGCTGGTGTTTAATTTGAGAAAATCGAAGGCTTTATTGCCTTCTCATTAAAATCTAAAAAACATGACAAAAAGCAAAAAAAAGAACACACCGACCCCTGTGAGATTCGAACTCACGCCTCCGAAGAGAATAGCTTAGCAGGCTATCGCGTTAACCACTCCGCCAAAGGGTCTACGAACAGAATGACACTAAGCTGACCCTTGTCTTTTTGTCAAAAAAGTAGTGGTTGATTTGCATTAAAAAATTCGTGCCCATCCGTGTGCTTTTTAAATGTTGTGCTACGTAACTATTCTGCTTTTCAGTTCACGTAGCACTTTTGTAGTATAAGACTATTCGTAAAATGTTGATGATACATATTTAGATAGTTGAAAACTTTGTTAGATTCGAAAAAACCAGACCTTGGAGGAAAGAAGCAGCGTCAAGAAATGGACAGCAAAATGTGGGAAGTTTAGCCATAATAGTGAAAACAGCCGTAGTTGCTCTATATTTTGTAAAGTAATTAGAAGTTTTATATAAGAAATGCTATTATGGAAATCGTTTTGCATTCAATCAATTGATTCAATTCAATTTATTTCTTATATCAATTGGCTAGGAATATAGAAGTGACGGAGACTTTTTATATGCTTCCGTCGCGGGCTTACGTTTGCCAGTTTGTGCTTGGCGTCTTCACGAAATTGTCGTGCCATCGTCTCGCCAGTCGGCCCAGAAGATCGCTTTTCCGGCGGATTCCTAGTTGAGCAGCTTCTAATCCCATTTCTTGTCATGTTCTGTTCTTGCAACTTTTCTAGCGTGCCTCTATTTTCGACTTCGGTACGATGCTACACAATGTCTTCCAGACCAGTCTTGTATTAGTCAGACAATTTTGACAAACAATTCTTTGAATGCATAATTTTTAAACTCAATTTACAATTCACACTCACGCATAAGCGTCGTATTCCGCAAGGTTGAAAAAAGAAAGTTTAAGAAAATGTCGCCTTAGTTGACCGACATCCGAATACTTTCGAAAATTTCTGTTGCAGGCAAGTCATAAGACTCCGGCTCTCAAAACGATTGACATGCGTCTTGTTGAGGAGAAGATGGGGGGGTGGGGCGGCGGAGACACGTTGTCCTTTGCTCCTGCCAAGGATTGAGTTATCTTTATTGTATTTGTTTCAACTCGCTTAGTCTTCCATATAATTCTTTATTCCGCTAACTTCGGATTTTTCACAGAAGCTCAAGACGACCGGCTTTCGGAAATCGAGCGATCGGCCAGAGGACAACAACGTTAAGACATCAAGTCAAGACATCGCGGAAAGCGCCGACTGATTTAAGTTTGTCGCAAGCCGATTCAGTGCGTGAAGCTGAATGCAATTCAAAAGAATAGAGTTCAGAATTGCGAGAACAAATAGGTTGACCGTCCAGGTTAGGGGTTGGACAAGTTCACTAGCACTAATAAAAGAACAATAACAATAAGCAAGAAACTGCAGAGTGAAAATCCAGGAAGTTGCAACCAACTCGCGAAACTACGCTTCGAACTCAATTTGCTAGCGAGTTTTCGCGTCGAGAACCCAAGGGGTTTCGATCGTGACGAGTTCATAATCCTCTCGTAAGCTGGTTTCCGAATTCCTTTACTGTTAATCAGCGACCGTAAAATGGCATTCAGCCAGAAAAATGTCTACCTCATCTTGCGCTTCTTCTTCGTTTAGTTCCCATGTAGGAACGTTTCTGTATACCATCTTGCTCTGTTTGCCGACAGAAATCAACCGTTTTACTATTGAATATTAAGCAAACCAACCAAAACAGTTCAACACTTAAACAAAATTATCAAATTTAGTGACCTGTCATCAGCATGATTATTATCGTTTTCATTCGGATCAATCTACAAATGTTCACCGCATATTCGAGATACAACCGTTTTGTACAAAAATTGCTGGGAAATGACAAAGGAATTTGGGGATATTTATATTTTTGTGTCTGGAAGTGGGTTCGGAACAGCCGGAAGGTTGTCCAAATTGGCCATCATCACCAGTAGACTTTATCTCAGAGCCAACAGGAGAACGTGCGTTTTTCACGAGACAGTGGCATCTTGGCTAGCTGTAATTGAACAGTACCATTTGCTTGGTCGCTAGCATCCGCCCAAATCTATTGCACACAGCTGGGTTTGAATTCCAGCTAGGCAGCTCTGCCGTGCTCAAACGAACACCGTTACCACTCAACTAGACACCTTCTTGTCCTCACTTTAATCTACATGTTTTGTTAATTTTCCGGAGCAGATTTATAATTTACTACGAGACAACAATAGGCCAGGTTGAAATGAATAAGTTTTTTTGATGTTTGTACAAAACCTGGTACTTGGGAATGAGTTGGCTGGCGTTTTGTCGACCACGGCGTTGTTTATTTTAATCAGAAATTATTTAATTTTTCTCAAGAGTAGATTCACAGGATGCCGCATGCAGAAGGGCTGACGTAATAGAAAGTATTTTGACAAACGGGAAGGCTTTTATTTATCCTCCTTTTTATCGGATAGGTTAACTGTTTTCGCCTCATTTTTCAAGAGAGAATGAAAAGTACAGCAGGTTCTCCTAAACAACCCTAATACCAACCACATCTATTATTGTCGCGATCTTGAATTGTTCGGATTCTTCACGGAAAAGCCACCGGCTCTGTTTGTGGGCTAACTGTTGACTTCCGGTTCGACTTTGCGCGTACCCCTGCGTTGTGTGTTGCTAAGTGCGATTCAACAAAATGTCTGGACAAATTTTTGTTCGGTCTTATTACCACGAGGCACTTTAATTGCACTTGCACACAGATCCTTCACTTAAAAACTGGTTTATAGGATCTAACTTTAAGAGGCCTAAAATTATCTTACTATTCACACAATTGAAGCCTTGGCTCCCTGCTCAGCGATTGTCAAAACTTTATGCGATATAGCTGTACTGTCGGCAGCGTATCTTTAAGCTAATACAAGACAAGGAATCGCGCACGGTCGTGTGGGCGCAGTTAAAAGTTTGAAGACTTTTAGATTTAGTCGGCAAAAACTTATTGCGTAAAAGTAAATAACAATAACGATGGCCCACAAAGGCAAGACTGAATGTTATAACGCCCATTAAACAATGAAGGCACATTTGGACCCAAACTGTCTATTTCCCTTATTCAAACATTATAAGTTGGCCGCTCTCTTAGTGAGCGGTATTCAAAGCCAAAACCAACAAGATTTAAGGCGAACTTGAAGACAAATAAATTCGCTGGCTTTCTCATTCTATTCTTACTGGTCTTTTTCAAACACAGCTTCCACATTAGTGCAGGTTAGTGCTCTCATCAGTTCCGCAACAAAATCTTCATGAGCAGCACCCCTACACCAACCACCATGATGGTAAGTTTGAATAATCATTTCTACATCCTCCATCCCGCCTATCTCGTTCTTCAAAAACAAACCAAAAAACAAACCATTTCAATTCAACCAAGGTTTCGTTGCCTTTCGGCCCTGTAAGCTCGCTAGAATCAATTTTGCTACCACTCTTATGAGAATGAAGTTGCCGCCAATGCGAGACGTGGCGTAACGCGCTAGCACTAAAAGACCAAATAGCGGCGTTGTGTTAAAAAGCGTTTGGCTTTGTGCTCGCAAAAACATTGCCGCAAAAACTTGACGCCGCGAAATCGCGACGTGCGCATGGCGATTTTGAGTCGAGATCGATATTTGATTTTTAGCGTTAAAACTGCTCTCCTCATTTTGCCTGTTTCTTATTTAGGATACGGATTTTTGGACTTTAACGACAAAACGGTTAACGTCGTTTGATATGCTTACAGTCAGAGCTAATCATACGCAAGTTGTTCAGCGTGTCGACGCAGAAATTTGAAACCAAAGTGCGATGTCATATTGTGGATAAGTTCCTGCTCCGGACAAGGAAATCACGGTCAATTAAAATTTTCTTTCTTCCCAAATCACGCATCAAAGTCCAAATATCAACTATTACTCCAACTGTGCATCGCTGTTTATTTAGGCAAATTTGTGCCAATTTACAGCGCAAACTAAGATGCCCTCTTGTACACTTAAAGCCAGCTTGATTGATGCTATGCGTCAGCCAAAGTTTTACTTCAAACAGACTATATTTGACTGTTCATAAGCTTAATTGATGATCAATTTGGTGCTCAAGAAAGAAGGAGGTTGATTATTGTTTTCCTTATTACACCTGCCTCACTTTCAATATGCGGATATGTTTTAAGGAACTAAACCGTTGCTGATATTAGAGTATTTGTTCCTGTTCATCAACGCGACTATAATTCTCAGCTAATTGTCGTTTGCCCATTTGAATCCCCACCACAGTTTCTTGTCCGATTTGGCGATTGCCAAGCTTTTGTTTCTGAGAAACATAACTGCAATTATGAGTAGAAATAAGATTTAACTTCAGGTTTCACCGATTGAATCCTGTGCCTTCGTAGCAATAGAGTTTATTCGAGCGAGACAAGCCTCTTGTTTTTATTTCGGCTACAAAGAACTGAATTCACAAGCCTTGTCAAACGGTATTTAACTTTGTTTATTAAACAGTGATAGTTTGTAAATTCTACAAGGACTTCTTTTTGCCTTTGTGCTACTCCTAGCGACGCTTGTTCCGCTGGTTTATGTGTTGATGTTTTTGCTGCTGAGGGGTGTCCTCTTGCAGGTGGACAGTAAGACATGCTATCTCTGAGGACCACTTGTACTCGAGCTAGTTATAATTGCGCACTGCTTGCTTGATCGCGGCACATTCATCCGAGTCAACCGCACACAGCTCTGGGTTGAAGTTTCACTGTGCGGTTTTCTCTTTTCTAAGTGAATGGCACTGTCGATTGGTCAAGCACAGCCTCTTAGTAGATTGTAATTTTGGACAACCTACATAACCCGCCCTTAGACTGAAAGAACTAAGCAAATAACTCTGTGGAATCAGCACCTAGCCACATGCAGAAAGTAATTTGCATATACCAACCTCGTCGTCTGAAAATGTTTGGATTATTTGTCGATTGATTGAAGTCACTTTCCACAAATAATGTATAGACTGTGTACGAGTTAAGAACTACATTGAAACGCGTTGATAGAGCATTGCAAAGTCGACGAGCGCATTCGCCGAATAGTCAAAAAAGAACGGGACAACCTAACAATTGAACATTTAAAAAGCTGTACCTGCGGAACTTGCGAGGAGAAGCGCGGTCTGAACGTGCTTGGTTAAGTGGTAACGGCGTTCGCTTAAGAGAAGAACCGCACAGAGAGGTCCGAACTCAAGTGTGTGCAATTGGACCGCGTGGATGTGCGCAACTAAGGAAATGAAACTGTTCAACTACAGCTAGCTTGAATGCAGCTAGTCCAGAAAAGCAGCCTCTCCTTCTGTTGATCCATGAGATGGTGTTCGTCAGTGACGGAAGCTAACTTCGACCGCCATCTTCAGGTTGTCTCTCCGCAGACCGAGTCTTAGGTGCAGAAATAAGAAAAAAACTGGTAATTAAGATTTCTATTCAAGCTTTTTCTGCTTAACAGAGCAACCCTCTTAAATTCCTAGATTAAGAGCCAAAACATAATAAAGTTTAAACTTTGCTTCTGAGCCAAGAAAACGCTTGCTTTGACGTGGGACTAAATCGACCTAAAGTCAAGTTTGTGCGTACCCGTACTTCTTGTAAACAGTTTCCTTGTCACTTCTACTGTCCCTTTGGCGCACATTTTACTTTTGCACTAATACCACTTAAAGCCATTTGATACTTGCCAGTTTTGTTCAACTGTCAACAGTTTAGATAGACGCCCAAAGAAAGTTTGTTTTCAACGCATCGCCATTGATTGTATCGCATGGCATGCAAACAGTGGGGATAGCATAGTTTTAGTAGAGCTTTACTAACACAATTAAATAGTGCAAATACTAACAATAGTATAACGACACACTCTAAGACTGATCTTCTCAACTGTGCGAGCAGCTAGCTCGTCATGGCGGTTTTTCCACTCGAGAGACACCAAATCTCGACGTTCGCAACATCCTCATCCAATGTTTTGGGCATTAATCCAAGCTTTGTTAGCTAGGATTTAATTGTTTTTAAATATTGTGCCGATGAGGAGCACTTTGGGACAAAAAACGAAATTAGTGTTCTCTATTAAAAGGAAATAAATTACCCAATGTTCCCAGTTCAGACTGCAAAAGCAGTTTGGGTAATTTTGTCGAAACTCGATCCTAAAATTTTTGACACTAAGCAAGGTTATTGTACACCTGTGGGAACTTGGGTCTCCAAAACAAGCATTATAAAGCGCGTATTCACGACACTTGCCTCCTCCAGTTGAGACACACGTTTTTTGAGCGGCAATAATTTTTATCTTTGAGGGTCTTCTACGGTTGTTATCCAAGTTGCTGTTGCTTGCACTTTTGCCATCTTGGGGCTATTTGAGTGAAAGGATACTCCGTGATTGCATATCTTCCGGGAACTCACCAAAGATTGTTGACTGAAGTCATAATTAACTTATCGGCTTCTATTGCCATTTTAAAAAGACTACACTTGTGGCGCGGCAACAGCTTTTCATATCCTTCCGAGGAGAGCTCGTTAGAGATGCTCCTGTTTTAGGAGTGCAAAAAGCCAGGAACGAGCTGGGCATTCAACTAAGCGACTTCCGCATCGAATAAATTACCCAATTTAAGAATCTTCACCTGAATGCGTTGATTGTTACGACTACACTACTTCGAATAGCACCGGATCATGAGTCGGAGGTACGTTTTATTGTCTTTGTCTCTAATTTCCCTCTGTGCAGACTTGGTCTCAAGAGCCCTTCTACAACACTACAATCGAAACGACGACTTCATTCAATTCCTCAACTAAATCAAATGCGTTGTTGGCTGCAAACAGAACTATGAAACTGCTGTCCGTGTTTGAGTCACCAATCGTTTCTGTCGTAAAGTTGACCCTCTTTATGAGTTAGAAGGGCTTTTGTTCAAAAACCACTAAGTGGGCATTTCAGTGATCCATTCGCCCCTTGGCACTGCATGTGTGCAGAGCTGCTCAAACGTTCTGCGCAGCTCGCTCATCTCCATAGTCGGACCTTCTAATGACGAGATAATGGCCCCGTTTCACGCGGTGGTTGCCAAGTCGCGAACAAACATTGTTGCTCAGCGGAAGATAGCCTGGGTCTGCTAGTAAGTTTTGAGACTTGCTGCTCAGCCCGCGGCTGTTTAGCTCGTTCCGCAAGCTGGACACCTGCATGAAGCCGTGCATGTACTCGAAAGCCAAGGCCATCCGCATGATTGCCGTTCAGCAGTGGCAGCTTATCTGCAATGCGTCCAAACAGTACGCTAAACGTCAGTCCATTTTGACGGCCCGGGAACCAAATTGAGCTTTCAGATTTGGAGCTTTGTGGGCTGTGAAAACAGGACATCACAAACATGCTCTGGAAAAGGTCCGGCCCTAAATAATTCCCCAGCAAACATCGCTGAACTCGTTTTGCAGGTGGCCCATTGCTGCGTCGTCTAAACGCTTGCTTTAGGTCAATCAATGCCTACACAAACTGCTACTTGAAAGTCGCATTCCAATGCTCGTCCAAAAATGCCACCCGCATCTGGGCCATTGTCAATGGTGCCATCAAGCAGTCCTACAGCCGTATTTTGGACCTTACGTCCGGCCAACTGGACCTGCCCGTGGAGTGCGAGTGGGCGATGCGCAATAACCACTTGTTTCCATACGACAACCAAAGTGCTGCCGAGCCTGAGCAGCAGTCGAGTAAGCTGCCGTCCTGGAGCACAACGACCAGCGAAGCGCCAACCAAGCCCGTGGTTCAAACGACCTCTTCATGGCAGTTCTCTTCCAGCAACGAGCCGTCTCCGACCACCCTAAGACCGCAGCACCATCATCGGCATCGCAAGTTCGAAAGCGATGAGTACAATATTGACTACTGGCAAAGTGTCAGCGAGCAACCTTTGTCATACCTGCTTCACTCCACTAAACCGCAAAAGTCGCCCCAAATGTCCACCGCGATGTTCAATCATAAACAGCGCACGCCGTTCATCTCGAACATCTTCCGAAGAAACTTATCTCCACGCCATTGCTCAACTGCCTGCCATATAACCTCACTCTTGCTCCTTCTCCTTCTGACTTTGAAATTCTGAACAGAGCCTATCGACCTTAAATAAATAATTTATTATCTCCGGTAAAAGCTTTCCAATCCAAGGCTGGTGATCTAGGTCCAAAATGCAAAACTGTAAAGTTCATACACGCACTAAGATCTACGTACGCTTGGATTTTATCACAGCCAACAACGGCGGCTTAGCGAACGCCAGGTATAGTCGATAAACGAACGCGATGACAGTCCAAATTGTGAACAGCGATATGCCGATCCAGTGATTGCCGCTCCAGTCGCGCTTGTACGCCACTTGCGACCAAACTTGGGCGGTCAAGATGCAAAGGCACACCTGAAATCGGACTCAGGTTCAGAAAGCGCGCTGTACTTACCAGTGCTCGAGTCTCGGCTGCCAGCGAGCGGTCGGCGAACTGCTTCCAGTGAAGGGCGTGAGTGCTAATTACATAAGACGCAACGAAGAAGACGCCCATGTAGCGGCCGCAAATCGCATGAGTCTCTCCCGCTGTTATTGTTCACCTGAAAGGGCAGATTCGCTTTTTAAACCAGGAGGCAGACAGACTTGCTTGTGCAACAGCCAGTGCGGGCACGCGATCCAAGCCAAGCCGATGCCAATCGAGGCAAACGAGTCTAGCTGGTAGAGAGCGTTGCCGATGTAGATCTCACGATAAACGGTTTCGCCGACGTGCCAGCCGCTGCCCAACAAGGCGAAGATATTGATCGCAATCACTCCGAATCCAAAGTATATTACCCACGTGGCAAACTAAAATTCGAAAACTGAAAAAGTGGGGCCATGGACGCCAACCTTCAGTGGAGAACTGCCGTCGCAAAGACCGAACGAGCATGTAGTGGATTAGACTGACTAGTGAGAAGCCGAGAATGCGGACTAGATAACATGATGTACGTGTTTCGGGCTCGCGGTTGCGAAACCGAAAGAGCGCGACCGAGGCGAGGATTTGGCCGCCCACACAGCGCAGCAAATGCCAATGAACGCCGTCGGTCTTGCGCTTCTGAAATCTTTTCGTTCAACATCAAGTGTAGTCGACTTACAAAGACATAATCGCCAATCAGGTGCGGGAAAATAAAGAGCGCAAGTCCGATGGTAACCGAGCAGATAGCATCCACGAAAAAAAAAACGCCCCTTAGAGTCGGCATCAGCAGTGGCAGCTCGGAGGCGGCAAATACGGACACCTATCAGCCCCTGAAACACGTAATTTAAAACCCAAGCAGACAAGTCGTGGCATGCAGAATCAAACAACTCAAGCATATGTTTAGGTGGTCGAAGTTCCGAGGATTAAACACAAAACAACCCCCGAAAACGCATACTTCCTGACGCAAAACGAAATTGCAGGTAAAAAACGTCGGCAGGTCAATGTAAAATCCGTCTTTGTTTGGCGACGTAAAACACAGAGGGGTGCCAGTAGTCGCCCTCTCGCGCATGTTAACGATGTTGTGTGTTTGCAACATATGCAGCAACCTTGGATGAGTCGACAATGACCTAACCACCATTGCCAGTCAGACTAATCTTGTGAATTCCCATCACACAGTGCAACGTCTTTTAAAAAGATTGTAAAAAGACGGCCATTCCATTCACTTTAGTCGCAGTTGATCTCCCCCCAGCAAACGAACGCTCCACAGCCGTTTAATAGCTATCTCCGTTTTCCATCTGAGCTTTTCCTATTACGCTCCATTTGTACAGGTAAGGCAACTTTATAACACCATTAATACATAAATCATGTGGAAAATCTGTGTGAAGCAAAGAGACAACAATTTAAAGCCACCGCTTTTCAAGGAAATTTACAGCCTGATTTGACTTTCCAAGTCGACTTCAAAACCTGTTTCACCGGGGTTCAATCCTAGTTCGAAAAATTCACCCGAAGACTGTCTGACCCTTCAGGTCAAAAGTTTCTCCGTCTCAACAAGCTTAAAACCAACACAGTCGAGTCGTTGCGACCGACGTTAAAACATTTTCAAAATGGTTTGAAGGAAGTTCGAATGCGCAAGCTCCCGACTGGAAAACTTGCGAGCAATCCAAATTTCAGTTAGTGAGAACTGGTCCTCCAGACCTTCGCCATTCAACCAGACAGTCAAGCTTGTGATTTTCACCTCAAACCCTTGAAACAAGCCTGCTGAGAGAACTTGCTTCACAAGTTTTGAATAAGATCTCCGGCGATTTGAGTTTCAAGACCTGAAAATTTTCTAAAAACTAAGCGGTTGAAAAACGTTTCTATCCAAGCTACACTTATCGGGCGTGCAAGTCTTATTATTTTACCGCTTAAAGGTAAAGTTAATACCTAATCAACGTAATAAAAATTAGAAGTTAGAACAATATAAAAATCTCGGATTTCAGTCATGAAAGAAGTATTAGGCTAGATGACTAAAACAACTTGAGTCACTGCTGCTCCAACGACTGCTGGATGTGCTTCATGATGTTGTCGAAGGCGTCGCGCCCGGCGAAGTCTAAAAGACACGGATAGTTGTTGGTGAATGAACGAAGGCACTTACCGATCCGGCCTAAAACTGACACATGCTCAGGAAATTTAAACTTTCGCAAAAGTAGAGATCAATCAAACAAGACGTTCTTTGAGAAGTTTTTCTGACCTTATAGCGCCAAAAAGTGCAAAAAGCTCGCAAAAAATGATTTGATCTATTTTTGGGAAAATTTACAAGCAGCGGCAAACACTTATCTGCTTCCCAGTCATCGTGGGCTTTGTCCCAGTGCTTAACTCCGGCCTCCTAAAAGATGGATTATTAGCGCAAAGATGGACTGATTTCGGAACACATGCACTGCTACTGCTATCAAACTACACCTTAAATAAACACTCAAATTCACAACTGTTTTACACTTAAAAGCTCAGCAAACGCTTCGAACAAGTTCTGCAAGCCCCGTCAAACAACTGCCCACAGTCACCCCAAACAACGCACAGCTAGCTCATGAGTTCCGAAATCGACAACAAAAAGTCTTAGAAGAACAGCACCTCATCTGATAGGTCAAAGTGGTCCTCACAGCAATCGAAGGAAAAAGTTGAAGTAGAAGAACTAGAAGCTCTTTTAGCTGGTTCAATTGCTTCTTCAGCGGGTGATATTATTCTAGTTTCTTGGACAGACGAGCTAAGCTGGAAAACACAGCAAAATTAGTGTAGACCGGCAACCACGGAAGTTACAGTTGAAACTTCAGGTGTTCGCTCCTCCTCCACCGGTCGACTCTGCTCTTCCGCCATGTGAGACGTCGTTGTTTCAGGAAATTCGCTTCTTTGACAATCACAGCAAACCGAGCTGGGTTTCTCTTCAACATACTCCTGATGGCGATGTTGAGGTGGTGGAGTTGGTTGATGTTGCGGTTCAAAATGAAGTACATTAGAGTCAGGAACAGGTCGATGAGATACCGGTTGATCCGACTGTCGCTGTTTGACCCTGTGTTGACGCGTTTGAGAATGATAAGTTTTATGGTGGTGGTGTTTGGCATGACTGTGAAGTGGGGTACCGTACCAATAGTGCTAAACCAACCCGAGTTAGAGTCAAGAAACTGCAAACAAAGCCAACACCGTTGTGTGCAAGTTAGAAGAAAGTGCGGAGGAAAACGACAGACAA
>JACCHV010000724.1:0-11730 GCA_018907245.1 Eupristina koningsbergeri | reverse complement strand
TGACGCTCCCAAAAGGCTACCTTTCTGGTTGCCCAAGGCCTGGGCCTGGCAGTAGTCGACACAGGCCTCGTAGAATATGCCCTTGACCACCAGCTGGATGAGTCTGTCGTTGCTCGAAGAGGAGTCTGGCTGGTTCTCCTTCTTTGGATTGATGTTCTCCAGCAGGCCTTCGATAAGAGGGTATATCTAAAGCGGTATTAGTCAGTCGACCTGACCTTGCCCACCTTCTGAAAACACTCGACACGCGCTGCGCTCGGATTCCAGCCCTTGAACTCAGCGTGGTCTGAGAGCTTCGGCAGTGTCAGCAAGGCACACAACTGTCGGTAGTCTTCGGTGGTCGGTGAGATCTGTTCCAAGTCTTTGAGACACTCGACAATCTCCTGCAACACAAGCACAACTGGCGTCTCGGCCAAACTGCACAAACCTCGACGGCAAAGTCGTTGTCGTGCAACGGTCCCGGCTCTTGTTTGATGCACAACAACTCGAAGTACTTGTACTTCGTGATCAGGTAGCAGAAGGCTCGCTGGTCAAACTCTGGCGATTCCTTGAGCGGCTCAGCAAAGTCCAAAGCGTTGTCCCATTGGCCGTCAATGATCAACTGTCGTAGAAACAGCACATCCTCGGAGTACTTACCATTAATAAGGCCGGACTCTCTCTCCAACGAAACCTGAAAGAGACTAAAATCGTTTAAAACTGCACAACTTGTTTTTACCTGAGAGATGTGGAGCTTTCGATTATCAAGAAACTCCAAAATGGCAAGAAGAATGTCCTGCTCATGGACTTTGATTTCAACTGGCTGAACGAGGGCCATTTCAATCTTTCAATCCAACCATTGTGAATTGAGATCAAACAAAACGCATGGTTGGTTTTTAAGTCCAGGCAGCGAGGAGATTGTCCACAAAAGTCTGGCCTGCGAATTGCGTCCACAAAAAGCCGGCCCTTTCCGAGCTACTTTCTCCCTTTTTGGGAGCAACGAGCGCAGCTTCACGCGCGCCTTCTCTTTTTAAAACCATGCTCTCGACTCCCGCTTACCACAATTAAAAACGTTGCGGCCTTGGTCGGCCGTTTTGAATGAACCAACCGATTCTCCCCCCACTCTTTCCCCGGCTGTGTTTCGTTTTAATCAAGATCTTCCACAACAATTCGTCCATTTCATTCAAGCACATTTCAACTAATATTTAATTGCTTTTATCCAGAAAATTAACTTCATATAACAACAAAATTAAAAGCTCAATCATATCTTCTCGGGAATAAGACCGTCACGCTGAGCAAGACGCAAGATGCAATTGTCAGACTCGCCCTAAAATGATTACCAATGGTTAAAATGATTTTGATAGTAGCGCAGAACGTTGCTTGGAAAATTTGAATTTCATGCAAATTAGGACAAACACTGGACATTCGTTTACATTTTGACGCAAAACTTTAATTTTTGGGGGTCGACAACGCTTGAATCAGCTTGTTGTCTTGAACTTTCATAAAAGAAAAAAGCCACAATCATTTACCATTGCACGAAGTGCTCCGCAGATAGCGTAGCGAGTCACTGAGTTTGGAATGGCTCGTCCAGTCATCGGATCGACATCAACAAAGTCGATCTGAATTGAGCCGTGATCTTTGGCAGAAATGATGCGTGATGACGATGAACTAAACCATATGTATATTATAGGTTAAACAATAAAATTTCAATTACCATTTTCGTGGAACATACAAGTCCACCATTTCGCGTTTATCGTTCTCCATGATTGAACAAGTTGTAGGTTATTGAAAACGCTGTTCAGCAATTAGTGGCAGCTAAATTTACAAGATCAGATTGCAAGTAAAATTATAAAAACAAAAAAAAAAAGATCTAAAACAATAAAATGGGACTTTTAGTTACGAGAAGCAGCGAAAATTGCAAGCCTAACTTACTTTAAGCATCTTTCGACCGGAAAGTTTTGCCGTTGGCGTTGTGCACCAAGCGGCGCCTCTTTGAAATCTTTTTTTTTTAATTGAAAACAATCTCAAAAAATGTTTTTAATGAAGTTTTTCCGTCATTTGTGTCGAATTTCGTTTATTTGATTTAGATCTCTTGTTTTTTTTTCTAAATTGATTGTTTTTACGGTTACTCTGATAGAAATTCAATTTTCTTAATCAACCAAATTCTGCGAAAAGCTACATAGTTTTATTCTTAAAACGTCTTTGTTTCATTTTAAACTTTTTTCAATTAGACAATAGTATTGTTTTAAACTAGCTAAGATTTTCGACCTGTTTTCTTTTGTTGATTTATTTTTTCAACCATTTTGTTTTAAAACTACACAAAAACTAAAACAAATGAAATATAACAAAAATAAACGATCATAGCGTCAGATATGTTAGTTGAAACTTGTTTCATTTTTTTAAAACTTTTATACAGTAAAGACAATTTTAAAGACAGGTTGTGTACATAGAATAACTGTTTAATTTATTCATAGGACAAATTTATATATTTTTTCTTTACTTTTGTATCAGAGACTTTTCTCAACGAAGGAAAACTCGAAGGCTGTCTACAGTTGGCTAATGTCATTCACCACTCGGGTTAGTCGAAAATAGAGGACGTAATATTCTTATCGATCGTCTGCATCCAGAGCCCAGCCCTAACAAAGTTATAATTTGTGGGTCTAGGCTTAGAGAGTGTGTTTGGTTAAATGGTAACAACATTTGCTTGAAACGAAGGAAACCGCACAGTTGAGGGTCGAACCCAGCTGTGCTGTTTAACTTCAGCTAGCCTGAATGCAGTTCCATGGAATCAGCACGTTCTTCTGGCGACCTGCTGCAGAGTAACGTCTGCCAGTGATTGCGGCCGACTTTGGCAGCCTTTGGGTTGCCTCTTAAACGAGTGTTTAAGGTGAAAATGCGAAATGTTTTTTGCGATATTGTATTGAACACTAGGTTAATGTGTATTTTATTGTTAATCAAAATGTGTCAAAAACAAACTAATACAGAGCGAGTATAGTGAAACAAGTGACATTGCTTTGTTCTTGTATGGTCTTTTTTTTTGTAGAAATTAATTTCCAAATTCATAAATTTCAACTTTTTAAATCGATTTGAAATGTAATTGAGAGGAATAGGTGATTGTTAAGAATGTTTAAATACGACTTGTATTTAAACTAAATGGGACTGCTTCATCTACGCAGTTGAAATAGGTTTTTATAAATGAGTTGCGGGGACGTGCTTAGTTAAGTGGCAAAAGCGTTCGCTTGAAAAAGAGCATATTGTGCACTGGGGTTCAAGTGCAGGTGCGTGTAGTTGCCTCGAGTGAATGTGAGCGATCAACCAAGCTGTGCTGTTTCAGCTGGTTCAAGAAGACAGCACGTCCTCTGTCGACCTACGGGGTGGCGCTCGTCAGTGACAGTAGCTAACCCTGACGGCCTTCGGGTTGCCTCTCCTCGGGCTGAAGTCTCTGATGCAGGAGTAAAATAATAAAACAAATAAATTGTAAAAGACGTGTTTGTTCAAATAGGCAACAGCCCTGTTTGGACAAGCGCGCACTACGATTTAGGCTCAGCTGAATGCAGTTAGTTTGGCAGAGTTTGTGCTGACGATGCTACTGTTCAATTACAACTGAATTTGACGCAGTTGATTGACAGAAATACCATGTCTTTTGCCAAGTTGAGATTGTAACTCGAAATGAGCGCCGGCTGTCTGTGTTGACTGGACATTTGACGCACACGTCACGAAACAAGTGTTTTGATAAGACAGTTCTGGCAATTGCTTTGTAAATTGGTTGTTGTTTGTACTAACAAATAAATCAGTTACTATTGTTGAATTGCCTCTATTAAAATACACAATTGTTGTGAGCATGGTACAACGATTAAGTGGTGTCTATCGAAGGCAGTGCAAGTTGACTTCAATGACCATTGGACTTGTTTCATGGAGAGATTCCTCAAAAAATTAGATCTTTAGATGTTGTCAAGATGTTTGAAGAAGGCAAGCAATAAATTTCAGACAACAATACACAAATTTGGGCTTTGATTTTAAATTGTTGAAGAAATTGGACGGAGGGAAAGTCTACCAAATTAGGGTTTGTGAAAAGATTGGATTTTTTTTTACCTTAAAAGCAATAAAAAGTCACTATTTTGTCTTCTTTTCTCGTAAACTTCACCTTCACACCATGAACTCTAAGCACTTTAGGCATTTTAAATTGGGCGTTTTGTTGGATGATAATGGTTTGCATGGGTTTATTGCTCCTTAAGTGAGAGGGGGGGGGGAAAGTCGACAAATCTTGCCATCTTTGTCGATAGCTTTCTTCCCCGTCTTGCCTCATTGGCTTACAATTAGAGCAACTTTTATTTAGGGCTTCATGAAAACTAATGATCAAGCTGCATAAATATTTTTCAATTAAGCAATTTTAAAAAAAGAAACAATTTTTTAAATAATATTCACAGCTGGGGTACGACCAACACTGCTCGCCCCCGAATAAACGCTTCTGCCTTACAAGAGTATCTGTTCTTAATTTTAAAAACTTTTCTTTTTTCTATTAAAACTCTGGTCTCGGCAATCGCTTGTTTTCTTTCAAAGAGGCAACCAGGACAAAAGCACATTCTTCATTTATTGTATCTACATGAAACGATTAGCCATACTGATGATGGCTCGCCGTTTTTAATAGCTTAGACTATAGACTAAATGCATAAATTAGTTTTTTTTTAGCTGATTTGTGTAGAGCAAGAGTTACTAAATCTTTTAAGATCAAACACGTTTTCTGCAAGTTGCAATTCAAAATAAAAGCGAAGAAATTAAAACATCAAGCGGGTGTCCGTCAAGAACTCCTCGTAAACCTGAGGCTCCTTGAAAATAAAAAGGTGGTTTTTATTTGCAAAGTATCCGACTACCGCATAGATATGAATATAAGTAACTCGAACAACTGGCAATAACTTAGCATTTGACGCGTAGTAGAGGTCTAATTTCCACCGACAGCCTGCAAACAAAATTTATGATTTTTCAAACTTAAATGACCCAATAATAGCATTTATCTGTAACACAAGACGCTAAGCTGCTTAAAATTTTCAAAAATACTTTAATTTTGTTTTGTATTACAGATAAAACCAACTTGTTTAAGATATAACTTAAGCACTAATAAACTTACATGTCCTTGTCCCCAAAAATTTCCGTCTCGTGCGGGTGGTCGCTCGTTAGCACGACGATTAGTTGACATTCCAAATCTGCCAACACCTCCAACCGACGAAGGAAATAAGCGATGAAGAAAACCGGGCGTTTTGATTAGTGAACCTGTTCCACGCTCAGTTGGATATTGTATGGCTAAGAAATGATACCTAAAAATGGGCTTAAATTTTAACGAATTTCATTTTACATGTGTCCAACTAGAATTCCAGCAATTTCATTGAGTCCACCTCCACGCAAAATCATGTTGAAAACGACCAACACCCATGGCAAGTAGATAGCCTTGAATCGAGTGCCAAACCAAAAACTGACTGTCGCGTCTTTGTTGAACTGACACCAATTGTACAGAACGCTGAGAACCATTGGCTCAAGCAAGAAGTAAAAGCCAAAGCTGAAACCATATCAACTCAAATTTCTAAATTATACAAACGGAATGTTTATCCAAATATACCACGCATAGAATCCAGCTAAACAGCAGCATGAACACATAGTCAGCAGGTCGTCCATTGAACACGGTCGTTTCAATGCTTTTAGAATAAGTGTATAAGAAGTAGATCATTAGAAGCCAATGAAACCCGGTTTGTGGTGTAAGTGGATAATAAATAAATGCGGTGATTGGACGCCATATCTAAAATACATCAGTTAATATTTGAATAAAGCAACTAACTTGAAATTTGTTGAAAAATAGGTCCCAATCTAAGTAGGCATATCCAGCACTAATTATGCCAAATCGGCCCAAAAGTGGTACAACAGTGGCGACTGTAAACCAATACCTAGTAATCTAAACAAGACTATTATAATTTAATTATTTAAGCTTGCCTGTGGAACGCTGTTGTACCAGTCGCTGAAGTCGCTCATTATAAAGAATTTAATTGGCAATAATGCGCAAGCGTCAAACAAATATCTAAAGCAATGTCATCACTAGTTGTTATACGTCGCGTCAAAAGTAGGGCGCAGCGGAGCACAGTTTGCAGGATTTTTTCGTTTTGTTGTCGTTTATGAGTTGTTTGATTTGTCGTTGGAGGGATATTGAACATGATTATTTGTTAGAAAGAGATCTATTATTATTCAAAAGACAAACATTACATTTATGTTTTTTTACAGGCAAAACATAAATTTATATGTTTTAATTTGAACCTCTTTAGGTAAGACAAGATTGCGCAGAAATTGATTCAATACAAGCCGATCTTTGCTGTGCGTATCCTTCAATTACCATGTTAGCTATAATGTTAACTGTTTTTGAAGAGTGATGCATGATATACCAGTTGGTGAACAAAATCAACATATTGTTGGGTCTAATACCAACTATTAAGTTGGGTAGAAGACGCAGTCGCAAGGTTGAACAAATTGGCGACCAACTTAGGTAGAAATTGACGTAATTGGGCGGTATGTTTTACGACAAAAGGGATATAGTGTTTCTTAAATCATATGTTTTCATACCTTTTGCAAAACAGACAGCCTGTCCCGACTGCGATAATGTCGACGAGAAGCTTTTTCTAATGAGAGAGGCTTTTAAGATCAGCCTTGAGAGCTCTACCCGCCCAGTTTTTCACTTTGATCGAATTCTAAGCAAGAGAAGAACCTCACTTTAAAGCTTACTTCCGATGGCTAAAGTCGGTTGACGACGTATCTGCACCGCAAAATGATCTTCCACAACATGAGACGACTCTGAAGTCTCAAACAGGCAGCGAAGGCGGCCTGTGATTGACTCAGAAGCTAAACCTTTACTTATGCCTTGTTTAAGCCCCCTTCATCAGGAATACACAAGCTCGAGAAGGGGCAACTTGAAGGCTGCCTCCATCCTGTAGGACCGGCAAGGACGTACTGCTTTCCCGGGCAAACTGTAACGAAACATCACACAGCTTGTCTGGATGCGCACATTTACTCGAGACAGCTGCGCTCAGCTGGGTTCGAACCCTACTGTGCAACTTGCTCTTTTTCAAGCAAACGTTAATGACACTTAACCAGCACGCCTCGGACCGAACTTGTACGAGCAATATTTATTAATTGCTGCTGTTGCTTGTACTGAGTAGGTGCCGCTTCGGGTTGTCGTTGTCAACCAGTGCGAGCAGACCACCAAACTGTTTCTCTTAATTTCTTAGTTTTAAAGCTTTTACTGTCCGTTTTTAATGTCTACAAAACTGGTAGTACACTCAGAATTAGTTAATTTATTTTTGGCCAAAAAACTCAGATCAAACCATTGTAGCATGTGCAAGTTGGAAAGACAGCGGTTGTGCAACTCAAAAATTATACCTGAGCCCGCTGCAAATGGTTAAATCGCACTAACGTAAAGCTATTGTTTGGATTCAATTGCCAGATGGGATTGGTGTCGTTGGGACTAGAGTTTGAATTGGACAAATTAGACTGCTTGAGCTTCTTGAGATCACGCTGCTTGGTCGAGTTGACTGTCGTGACGGACGCCTGAGGCACCGGGTGTTTCTGGGCACGCATAAACTCTCGCTCAGACGACTTGAGTGTTTGTTGCCTTCGTTTATTGTTCGACGCTTTTTTGTGATTCGATGCGGAAGTTGAGCGGCCATTTGAGCGACACAACCTCAAGAAGCAGCAGAGAAGACACCCACACGCGCAAAGTATAATGAGACTTGCTGTTCCAACAGACACATAGATGAAGAACTCTTTCGGGTAGCCTAAAACACTTGTGTCTGCACGTCAATCCGCTCGAGACTTACAAAATTCTTCGTCACTGTTGTCATTCTCAGCACAATTCGACACGCCGTCGCACTTGAGTGTTTCATTGATGCACAGCCTCAAACGTTCGGCACAAACATTTTGTCCGTTGTCGAGACAAAACTCTTCGCCTTTGCATGTGAATCCGACGCCGCAGTCAACTTCGTGGAGCTCGTCCGTGGTCACCAAGCTGTTCACTTCTGTCCACAGGATTTTGAAGCCGATCGCTGTCCCGTCAATCTGACGTGCCTTCTGCTGTTCAGTCGACGGATAGTCTGTGGTCACAAATCTAAACGCACAAGACTGTTAGCCTGAGACGTGGACTGCTTACCGGATGATAACTCGATTGTTGTTGGATAAGTAGGACTTCATGCCTTCCTCGTTGTAGTACAGATGCGAGCCGCAGAAGCGCGTCTCTCCGGGCATGTTGCCCGACTGGTAGCCGTATATAGGCTCATGTTTGAACCCGTCGATTATGTAGAGACATGCACGGCTACACTCCGCTAAAACTCAGCTGTTTTAGCTGTTGCTGATGCACCCCACTCACCGAATGTCGTCGACAACTGCAGGTGAATCAAACGTAAATAGATCTGCTTTCCTTCTGCAACTCTGATCAGCCTAATCGAGTGAGTTAGTGGCTTAAGCAGGCTGAACAGTTACCAATTGCAGGTGACGTTGCGAGGATAGGTGTATGGAAAGCCTGGACTCTTGATCTCACCACTAATTTCGTCGGGCTCAGTCGAGCCGCCACACCTCCGGACGATATCGCCTCTTTATGTTCGTCGTAAAGACTACGGAGCTCGCATGTCCACTGCACATTGCCCCGCTGGTGCCGTGTCGGCCAAACCGACCCTTCTCTGGCACCCTCTAACCGAAGCCTGAAGCCCCCGCTATCGGCCGCCAGCAGCGTCCTTGGAAACAAACACCCCTTCGGCTTGGATTGGCGTGTTTTCCAGGGGGGGGGGGGGGCCCAACCCCCCCCCCGGCCGCGCACAGACGCGTCGAGCTTCCCCAGTAGCGCTGGCTGCCGTCTGCTCTCGCCCCACCTTGTCGCTGCTGCTCAGAGACGACGTCGCGGACGAACTGCGCCGAGTCCGAATCGGGCTCGAGCCGGTCGGCTCCCGCCCCCCTCCGCTGTCTCCACCCGACCCGCATTCCGTGGATCGCTAATTTCCCCCCACCTTACAGCTCCGGCACACTCATCGTGTTTCGGGCAAGCCGGGGGCTCGTCCGACTCAAGCACGTTCGGCAGCCCTCCCTCTCAACCACTTCAACCTCTTTCACGGCTCACTGGCCGTGCTCTGCTGCGCTGTTTCCGTTGCCAACTGTGCCGACGGCCTCTCACGCAGTTGAAGAAACAAATGCCCGCGACCACCAACAGACGCTCGGGTCCTTCGAGCATCTGGCCGCACGCTCGAAACATTATTCGCCATAGTTAAGCACCGCCAGGTTCCCAGCATCAACACGTTCACTTTAAAACACCTTGTTTTATTGAAAACATCGGACAACAAAACACAACTAAAACCACAAACACGTTCATTGGCGTCCAAAGCGGCGAATGTTGATGGGCTCCCAGATGGGCGGATGCTCTGGCTGGCTGCCAATCTTCAGGATGGTGACTTTGTTCGCGTCCGTCACAACCCAGTGCGATTCGGAGGGAAAAGGCGGCAGATAGTCTTCATATTCGACCTCGCCTAATGCTTGTTCAGCGTCTTGATCCGGGACTGTCAGCTCGTTTCCAAGGAACTGGTCAAGTTCATTATCGTCAAAGTACGCCTCCTCGTTGGCACTCACATCTTTATCGTCACTCGCTTCATCACCGGAGCGCTTGTCATTTCGTCTTCTGCGTGCTTTTTTACCAATTTTTTTGCCAGGACCTTCGCTGACTTTTCGGGTTCTGGGCTTTAACGGCCTGCGTTTATCTTCTTGGACAGAGAAGACGAAACTCTGAACCTAAAATAAAGAAATAAGTTTAAGGCGGAGTGAATAAGACACAAGTTGTTTACGAGCCCGAAGAATTTGGCGACGAAAGCAAATTCTACCAAGCAAGCTACCAAATGCTCATCCCCCCGCATTTTTAAATTTGCCTTCGTAAAAGAGTTGTAAATTTGGCCCGCATATTTCATTCACTTTTTTGGCTTCAAAATTAAAGACCGCCTTCTCTTCTCCTCCTCTTTCTCCGAACTGACCAGAAAAGTGGCTTCAACTTGCTCAAGAAAAGATTCAGAAACGCCGGTACAAAGCGGTCCATAGCAATCGCGCGCACGCAACCTACAAGATCACAGAGGCTTGTTGCTCTTCAACAATCAAACTGAGCCCAAGGTCAGACCCGGCTAATGCCTATCAAAACAAGAACCAGACAGCCCAGCCATACAATTGTGTTATTCCCGCAGCCGTCCGGATATTGCACCAAATTTGTGACCACTTGTATCCCAAATTTATAATCAAATTTAAGCAAGTGGTAGTGGGCTTCGCTGGAGCGCCAAGAATTAGTGAGTGGACATATGAAGATGTAAATTAAATTAGATAAAAGCCCAAAAACTGACCTCATTCAGTCGGCTAACAATGCAACATTTGTTACGTGTTGTCTGTAAGACCATCGCATTGTTAACAACATTACTAGCACTTGTAATCACACTCCGTTTGCCGATGTGATTCTTCAATAGAATCGGTGTCTTAGTCTCCAGTTTAGTCTTTAGATTTAGAAATATTAATTTGTTGACAACACCCGAAACGACCAGAATTGCGAGCGGGTCATTTTCCTTGGTATACAATGAAGTTTAAAAATACTGGCCGGAACGAACCTATTCCAACTTTCAAACCGTCCTAATCAATTTAATTCAACAGGTGAAAGAACAAAGACGGCCGACTTACGTTCGACATCGACATTCTCTGCTTGCAGATCAATGGACAAAAGCTCGGATCGGGCTGTCAACGCCAAGCACCAGCTTTCTGCGGAGTCTATCACAAGTTTGGTCACCATGTCTTTGGACTCTGAAATTGAATTACACCTAATAGAATGCATACAAAAGGTACTTCTGCTTGCGACGACCACTTTTTCCAACGTTTTGTAGTCGAAACGTTCCAAAACGGTGCTTCCACGAGTGAAATACAGCGCCGAATTAGTGGAGCAGAAGGCCGTTATGGGCTCGTTTTCGTTCTCCGCAACACTGTAGAGCAGCTTGATCTGTACCTTCTCGCTGATAGCCGGCAAAAGCTCGTAGACATAGAGTCCGAGACTGGTCAAGACTATGATGTGACGACCGTCGGACGAAATCACGCCACCAAGAACAATCGTATAGGCAGAGAAGGTCATGTTTGCCAGAAGTTTTGGACCACTTTCGACCGTAAAAACACTCAAACTTTCAAAGGTGAACACCTCTGCATTATGTTCCGGGCGTCGCCATAAGTTGACTTGCTCCAATTGCGGTATCAAAAGATATCGCCCATCGTTGGCGACAGAGCAACATGTCTGTAAACTTGGAATAAAAATTGCAGAATTTGGGCCAACCTCGGTCAATGTGGTGTAGACAAAGTTGGGCTGAGTAGAAACGAGTATCTTGTGCTCTGCACCGCCAGAAATAAGCCAATCGTTCGTCTTGACCATACAACGAACATCATTTTCGTGAATAATCCTCTGTCCGACCGTGTTCCACTCGGTTTTCTTCTAAATTAGAACATAAGCTTTCAACGAACTTCTAGACAAACGGCATACATTCGCGGATTGTGTACGCGATAGAACTTGAATTCGGTAATCAGTGCCCGACGCGTACAAAAAACACCCGTCATAGACCATCGTCAAAATGTCGGCCTGATGCGAGTGTATAATCTAAATGGTTGATTAAAACAGGCCAATTGTTGAATGAGTCAAACCCTGATCAACGCCGTGGTCTTTGGATTATAAATCAT
>JACCHV010000723.1:0-11853 GCA_018907245.1 Eupristina koningsbergeri | reverse complement strand
CCAACTTTTCGATTCATTCGCACGGTCAGGATAGCCGATGTGTAACTGTGTGAGCATATCTCATTTTTTTTCTGATAATGATAGAAACACAGCCTGCGAGAATTGTCCAGTGACATCAGCGTAATCAAGGAGCTCGCAAATAGTCGCTCAACAACACACACTCGTCGAAACGTCGTCTCCTCATGAACCTTTTGGATTTTATCGAGAGATGTCAGTGAATAAAGCGCGTAGCCTTGCTCATGACCGGTATTGATAGCACTGTAGGCCAAAAAAGTTTACAACCAGTTTCGAACTAACTTACGTGCAATCTTGGTTGAAAGACAGTGTCCATAATTCTTTCTTAGGTGCAGATTCATCGTTTTCTACTAAAGTTGTAAAGATGAGCGTCCAAACTTTGCAAAACTCTACCTGATCGTTGGCTCATTATGTCAACCAGATAGTTCATACAACCTCTGGCATGAAAGCGCATAAAACAGGTTAACAGATTTTTAAAGAATATGGGAAAGCACGCGAATAAACTGAAGAAGTGTGGAAATGAAAATGGGACACAAGAGTGATAGAGACGGAGTCAGCGCGGTTAAAACAAACCAAAGCGATAAGTTTGGTAGACTCCGTTGTGATGCATAAATATCGTGCAACCCTTGACTTTTGCAAGTGAATAATGAAGTTGATAAATACTTGGATTCACAAGTGTTTTTTGGGTGGAGAAGGGCTTGAAAATGATTCCTGCTGAAAGAAGGACACAAATCAAAGCCGTAAAGTTTTCTGGGTCAGGTTTTCAAACGTCTTCTTGGATATTGACAAACCATTGCTTTTGATGTATACAATCATTTCAAGGCGAACAAGTACAGAAACAATTAATTGAATGGCTAAGGACATTGCCAGCGTGGATTCAAACGCGAAAAAAACACCGTCCGAACATTGATTTAACAGAGTTGAGTAGGTTTTAAACGATAACACGTCACCACCTGTGAATTCGGTCGTCAGAAGCTGTTTGCTGGCCAAAATTGCCTTCGTTTTGCACGTAATCTGGCACAAGGCTGCTCGTCATTCCTTTCCCAGTAGGTTCAAGTCGAACAAGCAAGCGAGCCACTTTAGAAGAGTGATGCTGTTTTCGTTGAACCAACAGCGAGTCTCGCGGCTTGTATGGATCGAGGCATTGTGTTGTTAACAAATGTATTGTTGATTGACGCAAAATGATCGAACGTGTTTGTCTAGAATTCATAAATCCACTACACTTTTCATTTTGAACATAGCACATAGGACCTGCTTGCTAATTGAGCAAGACCATCCATGACTTCCCCCAAAAGTGACAAATGTTAAGTGACTTTTGGGATGCTTGTTATAGCCGATTAACCGCCGAATATTTGACGCAAAGAGAGCAGTTTTCGGCTTAAGAGCGGCCGATGCATGAAGACGCTAATCGTCTAAGTTAAATTTATTCTCGTCACCAAAATGATTGCAAAAATCAAGATTTAAACCTCCGGAAACTGCATGTAACTTGTGAGTCAGCCTTGAGTTACTTAATTTAATTTTAATTTATTCCTCTTTTCTATCTTTACAGATGGAGGTTACAAGTTTTGTCCACTCATTTGTCTGCAGTTGTTCTTGCCAGTTCGATCCTGCTGTTTTTTGAAAGTCATCTTGCCAGCGCGTTCTTGGCCTTCCTAGTGGTCTGGGTTTGCTGGGTTTCCATTTTAGGAGGTGGATATCCCAGCGCCCCTCCTGTTGCCGCGCGATCATCTTGGCTGCATGCTTCCATTTTCTTTTTCGGTACGCTGCGACTACATCTTCCATCCGGGTCTGCTGTCTGATCCATTCATTGGGTTTCTTGTCTGTCAGCTTGATCCCAAGCATCCGTCTCTCCATGGCTCGTTGGCATACCTCTAGTCGGTGTTCTGTTGCTTTTGTGAGTGCCCATGTCTCACACCCGTATAGCAAGCTTGGCACGATACACTGTTGGTAGTATCTGACTTTCGTCTGCATGGGCGGGTTTTTGCTTGCCATTAGGTTCTGCGCTTTGCCGTAGGAGGACCATGCTGCTCGGATTCGTCTGCTGATTTCCTTGTTGTGATCACGTGGTAGGCTTATCAGCTGGCCCAGATAGATGAACTGTTTCACACGCTCAATTTGCGTGCCGTTTGCCTGTAGGCCAGTGTCGTCCGCTGTACTGGTTGTCATCCATTTTGTCTTGGTTACGTTGATTTCCAGGCCAATCTTCGCGCATTCTTTGATTAGGCTATCAAGCGTTTGTTGCATTTCTGGGATGGTCTGTGCGAACAGTACCAGGTCGTCTGCATATGCCAGGTAGTGTAGTGTTTTATCGTTGATCCGGTAGCCTCTGCTTCCCCAGCTGACGCGCGTTAGTGCGTGTTGCAGAGTTAATATGAATAGTAGTGGGGAGAGCGAGTCGCCTTGCCTTACTCCGCGCTGCACCGTGATGGGGATCGATGCGTTGACGATGTTGATTGTGGATCGGCCGGCGGCATACAGCTGTTGGATCATTCTTGTTGTTGATTCGCTGGCGCCGAAGTGGTTGAGCGCTTCCCAGATGGCTTTGAACTCGATAGTGTCAAATGCTTTCTTAAAGTCAATGAACGTCATGTGTAGTGGTAGTGCCCATTCGCGGCATTTCTCGCATAGTAGGTTTACAGTCATGATGTCGTCGATGGTCGAGAACTTCGGTCGGAAGCCCGCTTGCTCTATGTGGATCTTGTCGCCTGTTTCTGTCAGTAGTCGCTCCTTGATCGTTCTCGTCACGGCTTTGTAGATCGTGCTGAGTAGTGAGATCGGTCTGTAATTGTCGACGTTGAGCGTGTCCCCCTTCTTGTGTAATAGTATCGTTTTTGCTTTGGTTGCTATAGTCGGGAAACTGTCTCTTTCGAACATTTTGTTGACTGAGCTTGACAGATAGTCGGCGACGAATGGTATGCAGTACTTGGCGACTCGGGAGGGTATTTTGTCTGCGCCTGGTGCGGTGTTCCCTCTGAATTTCCTGCATGCTTCTTTCAGTTCTTCCGGGGTGATGGGTTCTTGGGTCTGTCCCCTGAAGCTGTGGGCGTTCTCCGGGTTGGATGACGCGTAGAGCTTGTTGTAGAACTGTGCCACCGTCCTGGCGATGCTGTTTGGGTCGCTTGCTATCGTTCCGTCTTCAGTTTGTAGTCTGGTAAGTGCCCGTCGTTTGTAGTTGAGCTCCCAGCGTCCTCGTTTTAGTCTGTTTCGATCAATCGCTCTTTGCAGGACTGCTTCTGCATGCCGCTTAATGTCGTCTTCGATGGACCAGCGTACCGCTTTGCATGTTGTCGTGTATTTGACCAGCGCGTGTGGTGTGCGGATCAGTCCGAACTTTTGTTGGTATCTTTCTTCCATGAGTGTTCTTGTTCGCTCGCTGATCTTGGGGGTCGGCTCTGTGGTCATCTTGGCTGCTTGCATTGCGTTTCTGGTCATCTTGATGATCTCTTTGTATTTCGACGGCGGGGGCAGGGTTATTCGTTGCTGGAACATTGCTGTGCGGAGTTTTTGTCGGTCGTAGTTTGGTGGTAGTGCTCGAGGCTGTGCTCTGGGTGTCGGGTGCTGCAACTTGACTGTGGCTCTGACGGTGCGGTGGTCACTTCCCGCGTTGCATCGTTGTAGGACGGTTACATTTTGTACTATGCCCCGGTTTGTTGTGACGATGTAGTCTATCTCCTTCTTGATCTGTCCATCCGGTGACTTCCATGTCCAGCGTGTTGTTGGTTTCTTTTTGAAGTGGCTGTTCGCGTTGTGTAGTCGTGCTGATTCCATGAAGTCCACTAGCATCTCTCCCCGTTCATTTCTTGGGTCTAGGCCATACTTTCCGCAGCAGGATTCTCCGTCTTGTGCCGCTCCTACGCTTGCATTGAAGTCGCCCATAATTAGGTTATGTTCGGCTTTTACGCGCGTGGCTTTGTTAAGCTCTTCTAGGAATGCTTCGTAGTCGCTGTCCTCGTATCCCGAATGTGGGGCGTAGATTTGCGTGATCCGAAGTCTTTGTCCATTACTTAGTTTGAGTGTGAGCTGGATGATGCGGTCTGAGATGAAGTTGACGCTCTCGATGCTTTTGTTGACGCTGCTGCTTACGTAGAATGCCACTCCTGCCTTGCTGCGCTGTTCTGTGCCGCCGCTGCTGTAGAGTACGTGCCCTGAACCCAGCTCCAGTGTCTCCTGTCCTGTGCGTCTAGTTTCGGAGAGACCAAAGACTGTGAACCGGACGTTTCGTATTGCTTCTTCGAAGTCTGCCAGTCGGATGTCTGATCTTATGGAGCGAACGTTTAGGGTGCAGACTTGGAGTAGAGCTCCTTGTTTTTTGGCTACCGGTCCGGACGTAGTCCTTTGCGCCCGCCGCAGCGTACGTGGCCGGGAGTGTTGATTCGTGATGGTCGTCGGTTGCATTTGTGTTGTCGTCGTTCTTCTCTTCTGGGCGAGTAGACTGTCGTGTCGAGTTCGGGGTGTAGTGGTCCACAAATGCTGATAGGTAGATAGATAGTTAATCACGTCGATCCAATAACAAATCAAGAGAGCGAAAAATAAATAAATTTTATAGCGACCGCTCTCTATGCTTGCGAAAATCAAAACTGGACAGCCAATTTTTATTATTTTTTTCATTGTAATGTTTCGTTTTAATAGGACAAGATAGCTTTAACTAACACTTTCTAACAATCAATATTACATATAAAAAATACCAGATCACCCAAACATCAAGTGGGCATAGAATTTGCAGGCCGCAAGAAGACATTTAATGGAAAAAAAGAAGGAATAAGATGATCATTCAACCAGCATTCGTTACAACCTTAATCACGAAGGAAACTAACAAGCTAACAACTATCTACGAACTCCTAATTGTACCCTCACTCTCAAGAACCTGTAGTTCTATTAGTTATATGAGTAGAATAAATTTTTTTAAGATCAATCGAACTCGACCACTTAATTCAACGCTATTTGTCACAACAGATGCAAAATCGGAACGTTTATAAAAACAACAAAAAGATGTCTGATAACCTGCCAACACGTCATGGAAGGACGTATGCTCAACATTAAACTTACAGGTAGGAAAAACAATACATGAGTCAGACAACAAACGTAGATAGACGGTTTAGACATCCTGTATCGAAAGAAATACAAGTACTTAATCAAGATGTTTAACGGCAACATGATGAACACTGTGACATTAACCTATTATTATGGAGACCCAAAAGCCTTAAATTACTAGGAAGGCCGAAGACAAGATGTCATGACGTATTCAAGAAAATGATGAGAAAGAGGTTACAAGACAAATTACAGATTAACGAGTGAAAAAAGCTTTTTACGACTTTGATCTTTATAGATTAAAAAATAATAAATATGTAATTTGTTTAACGACAAAACCTAACAGCAGTCGTTTTTATTACAAATTCTGCATGAAATTATTTTTTGTTTATATTGGAGCCGTTCAAAAGCGGCTCGGTTCCGAATAGAATACTTGTGACGAAAGCGTCGTAACGCAGCTACAAGCATGCAGTCTCACTTTTGTGTTGCGCCTTGTTTGCGAACAGTTATTATTGCTCTCGTCTAATTCTAATAGATCCGTCTATCGAGCTCTCACGCTATTGAGAGTCGTTGAAATACGGCCAGGCCCTGAGTAGGATAATTGCGCAATGGCGCCGACCCATTCACTCGGGACGTTTGATCATTCTCTCTTGGTGGTCAGATCGACTGACTGTGTCTCTACTTTATTATTATCTGTACTTATTGAATCAATTAGAGATTGCTATCGGGACGATTTACGCGCTTAGGGCGTTGCGCTTCTAGTTTGTAAACTCCAAAAGATTACAACACCACGCAATTAGGGATTGTTCTATTCACTAAGATGGCCGTGTAAACGGACGGCTCCTTAGATGGACTCTCCCGAAGAAGCTCAATCGACAGTTCCACGACCAGGGTCACAGCAGTTGTAGTTTTTCCCATTTTCGTCCAGTATTTAGACTTGTCCTTTTAACTACCAGGCATTAGCTTGTGTTGGTTTTCAAAATCTTTATTTGTAGCTATTTCCAATTTTTTGTGTGTTGTCTAGCCATTTGTAAATGTAACTTAATTACTATTTGTTTTATTGTGTTTCGTTGTCCTTAATGAACGGATTGGCCCGACAACGGGGAAAAACCAATATGAGTGTGTTCCTAATTTTAATTAAACCTATTAATTCGGTTAAAAAGTCCTAGCCACCACTTGCTAGTCGCTTTGATCGCCCGGTAAATTGTTTCCCGGAGTGAAATAAATTAGGGCCAGCGCTCCTGCTGTGCAAGAATAATTCCCACGCGGAACCCAGGCCCTCATTTGAAACAGTTCTTCAACGCTTTTAAAGCTAATTGTCTTGGTGCTCTCACCACAGCGTTGTGTGGAAAATTAAGAGTTTTGAATAAGATTGTGCTTTATCTCCTTTTTTTTTTTTTTCGAAAATTAAGCCTTTGATCGCAGCTAGTCTTAATACAAACAACTTATATGTCACGTTTTAGGAACCTTTTGAATTCCCGACGCGAAAAACACTAGCAAAATGAGTTTGGAGCGCAGTTTGAAGTTTTCGCTCCACTTTTCTGCGATTTCTCGTCAATCAGTATTGTCCTGTATTATTCTTAGTAAGGTTTATTGATCTCCAACTGTGACTGGCAATCTCTTCAATTGGGATCCTCAAGTAAACTCTTCGAACCGTATTTAATTTCTCACTTAAGGCGGTTGGTCACATTAACAGTAAAGTTATAATAAATTTTGATTGTAAGCTTGGCCACAAAGACAGATTTTATTATAAAACTACGTTTGAAGCTATTAGGTTGTCGGACAATTATTGGACATTTTATTAAAGTTAAATAATTTCTTGTTCTAAATGGAAATTTTTTTATACAGTAGTCTTTGTTATCATGTGAACTATTATTTTGTAAAAGATCTCACTTTATTTAAAATGAAAAAAGATAGAGACTTTATTCGAAAACTGCTAAAATTCGAGTTTGGATTGGGCCGAAGTGTAAAAGAGGCCATATCTAGCATTAATGAAGTCCATAGAGCTAGAACTGTTTTTAAAACAACTGTCTATCGTTAGTTCTCAAAGTTTGAGAGGAGTCAAATGGATACTGACCACAAAAAAGAAGCCGGAGCCTCTCGAAAAGTCGACCGAAGTGCTGTTGTCACGACTGTCAAAAAGTATCCTGCAATGACTACGCGCGCGATAGCCGATGAATTTGGTTGCTACCATTCAACAATCCATAAAATATTACATGCTTCAGGTGAGGCTCTTTCATTTAAGCCTATTTAATGCGACTTATTTTAGGTAAAAAGTGTCTGAAGAGTCATTTGATACCTAAAGAACTCACAGAAGCTCAAAAGCGAGAGCGGGTGAAGACTGCGAGAAGCCTGCTTCGTAGACATCGCCGAGCGCCGTTTTTGAAGCATATTGTGACATGTGATGAGAGGAGGATTTACTTCGCGAATAATGCGCGTTGTAACGAGTGGCGGTCACCTAATCAGAGGCCTAGCCAAGTCCTCAAGAAGGATTGTCATACGAGAAAAATGATGCTTTGCGTGTGGTGGAGTCAGCGTGGACCAATTTTTTGGAGGCTTCTTGAACAAGAACAGATCGTTAACTCGGCTGTCTACTGTGAACAACTTCAAAAAGTTCACCGTGTCCTTCGAAATCGCAAAAAAGTTTTCTTGGACGACAATACCCGCTTCCATAGACCAAGAGAAACGAAGTAGAAGATAAAAGACCTAGGATTGGAGCACTTGAAGCATGCGCCGTACAGCCCAGACATGGCTTCTAGTGACTTTCATCTCTTCCGAGGGCTGGAACACTGGCTGCGTGGAAAACGGGTTCGTAACGCGCGAAGAAATGCATCAATCCGTGAAAGAACTCTTTGCTTCGAAAAATCAAGCTTGGTACAGCCGAGGCATCAACAAGCTTCAAGAACAATGGCAGAAAGTTGTACAGAACCATGAGGAATACTTTAATTACTAATTTTTTCTTTTTGTAGTTAGTTTTTCAAAATTTTAATTTAAAATAAAATGTCCAATAATTGTCCGGCAACCTAATATTTCACATGTCAAATCAAGTTTTTAATATGTGGCTAAACCAAGACTGTTTCGACAGAAGTACTAAAACAATTCAGAACGTTTTTAGCTGGGCGGTTAACAGCGTTTAGCTGCAAAATTAAGTCAATGAAATTGAAGGCCAGCTGTGTATAGTTCCGAGGAAATGCTGGCGATCAAATTAATAGGGTGTAATTGAAGATAGTGTGAGTAAGCTAGTCTCTGGAAGTCGCAATAAGTTATGTCTATTGATGAAGTGACATGCGACCATAACAGCAGCTGAGTTTGATCACCTTTGGGCCAACTTCTCTCAAGCCAGTCTTATAAATAAGAGCAGCAGAAATTCAAAGTAGTTAGGAGCTAAAACAGTCAAAACATTAGCTGTAAATTTTGAAACTTACATGGAAAACAACTCGTCTTTGAAAAGTGTATACAAAGTCATTCGATCGAGTGGTTTACTAGCAACTTTAGCGCGTGTCATTTCAACATCACAAAATTGGGAGCAACTTAAAACGATTGCACCTTACTCATGTTTGACTTTATTTCAGCATTACTTCTATCAAGTATGAATGACACTTTGCTCAATATAACCAATGGTTTTCATATACAAGAAAACTCACACGGCAAATCAATGGTTGTCTTTTATTGGGTAATTGAAGTAACCGGTTTGTTGGTTGGACTTTTGAGCAACTCACTGCTTATCAGAATCATCCTAAAAACATCGACTGGCTCTTTGCAGGCTTTTTCATACATGTTCTTAGTTTCCGCTATTTTCGATATTGTGTACACGCTGATTGAGATTTTGACTGAACATGTAAGTTTTAATTATATTTTGAATCTTTAAAATTTTAGGAAGTGACTGTTTACAACGGTGTAATGTTTATTATGGTATTTGGTCCTGAGGTATTGGCACCAGACTGGATGAATTTCATCCTTTATGTAGGTCATGGCTTTGTCACAATCCATGGTCTTTTTATTCTCGGCCCACAATACAAATATCGACACGATCTTATTTGCAAGTGAGCAAATTAAAATTTGCTTAAACAAAAAACAATGGTTGCAGAGAAGATACCACGTTACGCCACTTACTCAAAACATTTATATTCACGATCCCCTGCGGTATCACAGTTGGTATTTTATTATTTCTTTCAGTTACCCAATCAAAACGTCGAGGCAGAGATTATTATTTAAATTTATTAGCTCAGGCAAGGCCTTTTGATGATGGCGTTATTAAGTACTATAGAAATGCTTGCGACATGTTATGATTGCTTTTGCCAAAGGCCTATTTCTGCAGCTCTAATTCATGTCTCATTTTGGGTCAAACTTCGCATTTACATCTATGCTTGGCACACCTGCGAAAATTGCATCAACCCGACAACATTTTTAAAGTTATTCAGGCGCACCAACTCTCTCCTACAAGAAAACCAAGTTTACACCAGTACTGTTAATTCATCCCAACATTCATGCCGTTCTGCTTTACGGTCTCTCCAATATGATAGTGTGTGTTTCCATGATCTTGAGATTAGATTCCAGCCCGGTTAATATAGGAACAATGTCGCTTTTATGCTGGTTGCCAGTAAGTTTTTTGATCGATTACAAGCAAAAGCATCTCGACTTGTCAGTCTGATTATACTGCAAAGTCTAATTTTGCAGTTTTTAAAATTTAATCTGTGTTGCGGTGGCGAACATCGCAAACACCGCTGAACTGTGAACTAAACCACTGTTCCTTGTCATAACTTTACTTTGTAATCCATTAACTTTATCGATTTTAGGCCGCAAACGGCATAATGACCATATGCATAGTGTCAGCTTATCGCGATTACGTTTGCTCTATATTCAGACCACAATGGAGGCTTTTTATGGGACAATCAAGCGTACTTAAAATAAAGATAACGAAAAGGTCTGCATCATAATAGTAGAAAGTTAGCATGGACGATGAACATAAACAAGCAAGCAATTTATACCCGGATTGCGTCGATTCCAAAAGTGTTTGAATTTGAACAAGTTTTGCAAGACTTGCAAGTATAAACGACACACCCAAACCATTTTAATCTTTGATGACTTACGATCATCATATTGCTGTCACCTGATTGATCACATTTGTAATAGTTGAGTCGCACTATTCTAGACTCTGACAGATTGACGATTCAGGTGCGGCTTAACGCGACTCTAGTGTATAGGCACTGTAGTTCATTCTGTCTCACCGATCATAGTAAAACCAACAAAACTTGATCTGGCAGATTTTGTCATTAAAATAATCTTTGCAACTGTTTAAGCTCATTTTCTTTAGTCCTCGAAGTTAGCGAGTACGAACGTTATAGATGACGAAGTATACTCTTACCATAATCTTGTTTGTCTTGTTTACAGCTTTTTCTTTTGAATTTCAAAGATTTAACAAGTATTTTGTGCATTTAATTCAATTTATTTGTCCTATTAAATTTCCGCTTACGCTTAAATCCGAATGTTTTGTTGTTTATATTAAAACTAATTGTTACAATTTTTTCTAATTGCAACATAACGTCGGTTTTCTCGACAATACCAGTGTTAACTACACTGTTCACAATTCAATCTCAACTTTTCCAATTAACTCATGCGTTTTTACAGACAACAAGCCCAAATGCAATCTGCCACAATCGAATTGTGACCATTTGAAAATAGTTTGATTATTTAGCACCGAATTCACAATATTTTCAAATACCAGAACAAAGTAGTCATTTTAACTGAAAAAGCACACTGAGTCACTGTAGATGCACATTTCTAGTGTTGTTAGCCACAGCGACCTGATCTTACCATAATTCGTTCCTAAATCACTTAATATGGCAACACGTTTATCATATGCGAACATTCTTAAATTACCTCTGTACATTTTATGCAAAAGTTATATACTTAAACACGAACGACTTATTCCAATAAAATCTAATTTTGAGTCGACCATATGAATAAACAAAACCCGAAAACATTGCTGCAAACGTCGCAATTTGAGTGGCATTCAAACAACTTTCGACAATGCGGAGTACTCTTGACGTGTAAAAAAGTTGCACGTTGACTAGAGTGGATTTTGGCCGGAAACACCAAGCAGAGACCGTCTCACACAGAGTCAAAAAACGCACATGCCGCCTTTAATTACAGGCAATCTAGCGTAATTAACCTTTTTCATGACAATACTGCTAGTTACTTGACACGCAAGCTCAACAGAAAGTTAAGCCAAGCCTTTAATAAGTCATGAGTTAGCTCCGAGCTGAACGGCTCCAGAATTTGTGGCTTTCAAAGTTCTGAGTACAACTGATCTGCAAGAAATCCGGTGAGTTATAACCAAATAAATTACTTTGCGAAGGACAAACAAGCATTTAGTGAGGTGTTTACAGCGTTTACTTGAAAAAGAACAAAACTGCATGATGAAGTTCAAGCTTAGCTGTATGCAATCACCTCGGATAAATGTGCGCGACCAAGCAAGCTGTGCTGTTCTGTCTTCACTAGCTTACATGCAGCTAGTCTCAAAAAACAGCAAGTGTTCTGGTTGACCTAGCGAATGACGTTCACCAATAACAGCAGCCAACTTTAACTACTTCCAGATTGTCCTTACTCAAGCTTAGATTCCTGGCACACGAGTAAAAACAGAAAACAAGGAGACCAAGACGAGATCTGAGTGTTAGAGCTGTAATACAGTTTTAAAACTCATCAAATAGCTTTTGCGACACATGGTCTACAGACATCTGTTTAAAGCGAGATTGTCTGAAAGCAAAGACTCGCTTTAATTAAGTCACATTTGTAAGTTAGCTTAGATGA
>JACCHV010000721.1:0-12076 GCA_018907245.1 Eupristina koningsbergeri | reverse complement strand
AGTTGGTTCCACAGCCTTTGTCGGCTGTTGCCCAGCTAAACGGCAGGTTAGCAAGACCAAGCATTCGATTAACTTACAAGTCTGCGCAAAAACTGCTGTCGAGGCCATTCCAGCCAAAAACAAAATCAGTACTCTTCTGGCTTTACTTGACATCTTAGCGGCCAGACAACGCCTAAACTCGCCGTAGACTTTAAAATGACAGCTTATGACCAAAAATTGCGCAACGCGTTGGGAAATACAAATAAGACGACTCAAACCCAACACTATTTGAGTTGCATTCACGCGCGTGGCCAACGTCGTAAAGGAGCTTCTGTACTCTTCGACGACAAACAATCGAAATCGATGACCACCATTTTTGGTGGGGACACAATGCGTTTCGGGTAAGAAACAAGTTTTGCGCTCATTAATCATTGTGTACATGACATACAACGTACGGAACAATCAAAGAATTTTACTGATGTTACTTATTTTGCTCTATCGAGTCTTTACAAGCTCGAAACGACGCCTGTATGTGAACTTGTAATTCGAAATTTGGGCCTGAAACGCCCCCAATTGACGACGTCTTTTCGACGTCTACCTAAGCCCAAAATTCGAAGCCAATGAGAGCCCAAGTACGAGCGCTTGGAAGTTAGCACAAAGCACACATTGTAAAATCGATGAGTGGAACTTTGCAAGCCAACTATCGGCCAATTAAGCTCGTAGTAATAATTAGAAACTTACTCTTGCAGCCTAATTCCATCCGACTGCAAAACTTGGATTAGTTGGAGCAGCCGCAGGCCGTTAAGCCGGATCGTTCGTTATTCGCGACAACAAAACTCGTTATGGATTAGACAAGACCGTAATCGCAAGCGATTTGCTTGACGTGAAGAACGCTTAAAGACTGACTAAGCATGCGAATTCGCGTGAGTCGAGCGTTAAAAACAAGGAATTAGGTACAAACCCGAACCACCGTCGCACCGTGAAACCCAACTCGTCGTCCACACCTCCGTCAAAATCGCGCACATGGAAGTAAGTAAACAAACAGATGTTCCGTTGACCACACACCCTTTTCTTATCAGCTCCTTCAACATTACAAAGCTAGCAATTAAACACCTTCAAAGCTACAAGATTCATAAGAAGACCAAATCAAAACTCATCGTTTAATGCTCCTGATACCAACAATTCGAATAATTTTACTTGCGGCTAGCCGTAAGACATGTACAACGATCGAATCTGCTAAATGTAACCTGATCTGGAACAAGGAAATTCATTAAACTAAATTTCAAATCGTTGGTGCGTTTCACGCAAATCTGTATACAGTTACAAAGTTCCTGCTTCTAGCCAAAACTTGCTCGCAAACACAAGTGTAAGTTACAATTGCATGATTTATTTTAAATGAAATCTCTACCTTCTAAGCATCCGATTAGATGATTGCATACTACTTGAAAAGTAGGCGAATTAGTCCAATCGAATACCACAAGTTTTTGGCTACAATCCCCTCAGTTAAGAAGTTGTAAACTTTCGGTGCTTTCGTGAACAGCATGGTTTCAATGCAATGCGAGCATTCGGTAAAAGTATTGATTTTTTAAATTGACAAAAACACATTTTGAAAACACTTCAATCAATAGCTACGAAACAAACGCTTGAGCTTATCCTATGAAACGAGCACATTCCCAACAATGAATATTTGTGATGGCGTTACAAGTTAATGCATCATACGATTGCTCAAACAGCGGTTATCGAACATTAGTTGTCGCAAAAAACCCAATAATAATTTGGCTATATGGCCAAGAGTCTTAGACAAGAAGTGCAAACTTTTTGTTTAAAAAATTAGCTTTAAGACCAAGTTTTGAGAAGCTAAAATGCATCATTTTGTTTTAAAAATTGTAAATTTTGAATAAAAAGCCCAAAAATGGACAAATTGCAAAGCACTTTAATTACAAAGATTGTCGAAGCTAGTCAAGCTCAAGTCGAAATTGAAATTCTCCGTCTTGCACTATATCATCTAGGAATTCATTTTAAAACCGACATGCATCTCTTCTCTTCATTGTTGAAGTATTTGGGCGCAGCTTTTCAAGGATCATTTTTGAAGACGACCGCTCTCTTTGCAAATGCTACTCGAGCGGAAAGCTTTAAAGATAGGCCACAGCAAACTGATGCTTTTTTGCTTCAGGTTTCATTTCTCCAAAAGCTTGCTTTTTCATTTTGACTTTTTTCGCCAGCTTTTCCCGGTCGGTGCCCGGCCAAGTTTTATCCATTTTTATTGATGTTATAACAGCAAGAAATGCAACTTGCAGTAGTTTTTTTTTCTAAATTGCTTCATCTCAAACATTTTACTCGCATTTGTCAACTTGTCTAGCTAGCATATTTACAACGATTGTTACAGCGCAAGCGAAAGCTCTCTTAACTAAAGAAATTCAAAGTTAGTAAGTTCTTTAGTTTTGCTTATTATTGTAAGTACTGTTATATCAATACAATTATGTTCGATCATGGCTGAGGTTAATGCAGCTGCTCTACAGGAGCGGCACACTATTCTGTTCAGTATGGAGACAGTGCTCATTTATGAAAGTAGTTAACTTTGATCAGTTTCAAATTGTTCCTCTTTAAGATGATTCTCGAGATAAAAGCATATATTTCAAAAAATGTTATTGCTTGATTAACGATTCCAAGAAAGTAATTTAGAATTTTACGCACGTTTAAATTTATGTAATTAGCAATCATCCTTTTACAGCAGTTACACGCTTATTTTTAATAAAAAGTAATATTACTTTCTAGACTATCTTATTCCATTTAGAAGCAATCTATTTTAAAACGACTATATTGTTTGCTATAAGTCTTGGTATAAAGACTTTACACTTTTGGAAAATTGCAATTTTATTAAAGCTCACTTTTGACAAGAAAATTTTATTTAATAGGCGGGCCATCTTCCTTTATTTTTGAATTAAAAGAACTCGAAAAAGCAGTAGAATTCGCACATGCAAGTTTTGTAAGAGTGTATTCTTGGTTGTCAATCGTCTTTTGTGTTGTTCAATCGGTTTTAATGCTTTTCATGGCTCATTTTCATAACGTTTGTTTTTTTTTTGTTGATAAATACCGTCTTAAATTGGACAACACGCAACAAAAACAACCGGGCTTTCATCTACTATGTAATTATTACACGATCGAGCCTCAAGTGGCCGATTCGGACATTGTTGTTTTTTGAGTGGTCATCTTCGATCACTTCAAGTTTTACATTTTGCGCACGTGATCACACTGCGCAGTTGATAATTTTTAACAACGTTTAAGTGTTTTTTTTTCTTTTGCGTTTTCTTTGTTATAAATACTGTAGCTCTAGCTAATAAAGTAAAAAATCATCAGTCAAGTTTAAGTAGTGGTACGGCTGCTCAATAAAAAAGAACTGTAGACTTACTGATTTAATCTGTAGCTGCTTCTTTCCCTTAATAATGCTAATTAGCGCTGTTTTTTTCAAGAACTACAGCTGTTTCATGTGATTACTTCGCGCAGTGGACGACAAGAGGGCGGGATTCACTGGGACAATCGGCTGAAAAACATTTTGACGCGATTGCGGACAGAAGATGCGCGTAGTCGGAGAATTTTCACAAATTTTTCTTCTTCTGTAAAATCAAGTTGTGGCGTGAAGTGATTACATTCGAGGTCATCATTGAAACTTTCACGCCGTGTAACATTCGTGTTTAGAATCTACAAAGATGAGAGCTCGAGAAAGACAGGGACAGCAATTTTCTGGGTCTATATTTGTTGCCATATTTTTGCAAATTGTTTTTGCCATTGTTACAGGTAATTCCTTAGAGTCAAGCAAATTTTTCCGCTTAGATGCTGACCAACAAGAAATAGGTAAAGATAGCCCACTATGGTATGGCGAAAGTTTATCCCGTCTAACAAGAGGTATTTTGCACTGGCTTGAAGCACAAATTACCTTAGTTTAGACGCTGATTCGTCCGCAGGTCCGGAGTTCGCGCGAGTCGAGTCAGATCTGACTCCAGTTTCTTTAATTCCAATCAACGATCATGGCAAGCGGCGCCAGTATATTTCAGCGCCCGCATCACCAATGGTTTCACTAGCCGCACCGGTGGCCCCAGCTGTTGGTGTTTGCCCTGGCGGTCCTTCGTTGCCGGTAGAATGTGACCCCAAGAGGTAATTCAATAGTAAATAACAGAACATTTTCATAGGCCATGGCCACAATGTCCCCCGCAGTCCTACTGTTACGCAACTAACAGTGTCGACATTGGTCCCTACTTCTGCTGTCCAGTCTGTAAGTTGTGAAGTTTTAAGCCGACTTACGCAATCAACTAGGGTCGACTTATGGAGCCGCATGGCGACCGGCCACCCCGTTCTACAACTACGTCCCACCACCTCCACCTAACTGGAATCCAGTGTTGCGATCAGCAGTCGGCAACTGGCCTGTTGCGGCTGTTGGTCTTCCTCCTTTCCATAAGAGTCGCCGTCCGGCTCGTCTAGGTATCAACAATGATGGTCCTCCACCAGAAGAGCTGCGACATATGATTGGCGTACAATCGTTTTTAGCAACTGCTGTCTGACACTGAATTTAGGTTATGAACGACTGGATTCAGCGCGAAAACGCTCATGAGCACGACAGTGAGTTGGCTTCGTCAGGGACTGACCCGGCACAAGCTAGTTAATTTGAATATTTATGTACAAACAACCCGGAAATGTTTTATCAATTTCGTCAACTGAAGTTTGTATTTGAGACTGTTAAGTAGTGAAAGATCTCTTTTTTTAAAGATTAAACTTGGCTTTAAAACTTGGTTAAGTTTTTATTAGACTTTACATAAAAACTTTTAATGCAGCTATATCTGGACATTGGGAGCAAAAATGGCTGGAAACGCATTCGGAGCCGACTCGCACAGATTGCAACCTAAAGTTTGCGATTCAAAGCTGAGCAGAGAAACCCACTTCGTTTGCAGTAGAGCTTCTTGATCGCCAGCCGAAAGTTGGGGCTTTCGCAGAAGCCTTTTCTGATGAGCTCGTTGCACCGTCCAGGCGATGAATCTTCGCAAGGAATGCAGAAGTTGCAGCTTGCGGCGCAGTATCGACTCATGAAGAATGCCACGGAGGCGTTGTTGCACTGATCCAAAAATTGGCCGCAGTTTGGACCAATGTCTTGGCATTCCCCGGCACTGTACAAGGACCCCATGCCAGTTTGAAGCTGGGGTTTTAGTGAAGGGGGTTCGGGTGTTTGTAGGATTGCGTACGGAACAAACAAAGGCGGTTCTGCTTTGTTGAAAATGGATTGAGCTATGGGAAAACTTAAGTCGACACTTGGTTTTGTCATGGTGATTATACAAAACTGACAGGTCCGACGACAGTTCCTCTTCAACAACATATAATAGGGACTGCTGCGGACAAAGCAGTTTTGCTGCAGCGACCCGCAGTTGCTGGCCAAATCTTCGCACATCTCCGCGCTTTCTTGCGACGCTAGATTAACGTAGTCTGCGCAAGTTTTTTGACAGTACGTACGCATGAATTTTCCGTAGATGCTGTCCTCCTGACATAACACTGTGTTGTTGAGGCAGTTTGGCGCGTAATCGACAAGAGCAGGTCGAATGGTTGGCATAGGCAGAGGTTTTGGCGGAAGTGTGATGAATATAGACCACAGATCAGGAACTCTGGGCCTATTATTTGGTTTTTGTGTTGTAGCGAAGTTAAAGGGATGAAGGTTAGAAAGTGCACCGGCCTCGCCGTCAACGATGTTAACCTCGAGTTTGTCATGATTCGGTATGGTAAAATAAAAGTTGCTCGCGGTAGAACTAGATGGTTGGAAGTTTTTAATTGGAGCTCTTGTTGGAAGTATACTTTCAAAAGGTCTGATCACCCCTTCAGTTAGTGTATCTTTGTTCAAAACTTCACTGTCAACAACAAATAGCCTTGGCGTCGTAGATTTGCGACGAAACTTACGTTGAGTTGTGCGTCTACTAGTTTCAGCATTGTTAATCAGAAACAGCGGCTGAGTTGTCGATTTATGAGTCGGCTGGCGTCGCGTTTGCAGATTGCCAGTTTCGTTGTCCACCTGGTCAATTACTTTCTTGGGTTTAATACGACGATGACGAGTAGTTGGCAGCTCTTCATTCGCTTGGTTGCTATCTTGTGGAGCTGTAGTGGTAGGCAACCCTTTGGTTTTCTTAGCTCGAACATGGGCAAATTGCAGGTTCGGCTTGATGGGTCTTCGTTGAATCATAGCCCTGGTCGAGCTGGAACTATTACTATCAACTTGGCTTGAACTAATTCGGCTATAACCGTCATTCGAAGACGGACCGAATTCAGTGAGCTGTGATGACTTGTCAAGTTGCTGAGCTTGAAAGTCGCTGGTATGAGTAGGCTGCGAGGTAGTGGTAGAGACTAAAGTACTAAGCTGTGAGGGGCTCCGTGCTGAGGTCGATTTGTCATTTAGACGGCTTGGATCAGATGTGGTGACTTCGCCGTTTGTAGGCAGTGACGTAAGCAAATTGTTTAGTAGTAAAATAATAGTCGTTACGAATTCTGGCTTCATTGCTTGAATGAAAATAGCTTTAATTGCTATCAACGTGTTGAGCCCATTGTTCTACGCTGAAAGTATTGGGTGTGAACAGGTGCACAAACTGAGAGTGACCAGCACTGGTTTTGCAGCTATTCGTAGAAGCCGACAAGGCTGATTAGATTTAAAAAATATTTATTGCGTAACATAAAACAAATAATCAAAGTCTTAGTGAAATTAAACTGTCCTGATTGAGTTAACCACCGTTTTGCTGAGCAGCCTTCCTCTTGCGTAGTTCGCTGCACTCTGAAAGACTAATTTTAATAAATTTCTAAACGATCAACTTGCTTGGTTTGACTTTCGGAGTTGTATCCTGTGGATCATTCGGCTTGCCTTTTCCACGTTTAAAAGGGTTGTACTGGCTAAGAGGCTTGATAGCGTCAAAAGGGTTGAGCGAGTCAAGAAGTGATTTCTTCGTCTGGCCGGCATCAAGCAATGGATCATCTGTAGTTGCTCCAGGGTCTTTTGGGTTTTTTCGACCAAATGGGAGGAGATTCGACGCCATTTCGCCTATACCGTTGAAGTCAAGCTTGTTGGTTTTGAGAGGTAGCGCATATTCCATAAACTTCTTAGACCTTACAAGCATATTTGTCGTGATGTCCCATAAATTCCAGTTTGCACTTGAGACCGTAAATAATATACATAGAATAAAAATTAAAAGTTTCATTTTTAAACGATAGAACACGTTCTATCATCCACCAGTCAGTGGCGTCTAAGCTTGTGGAACTAGTGCGGCTTATCTGCGTAAACTCACTAGATAATTAAAAATCAGCTTGTCGGATGGTTAAATTCAAATTCACATTGTTTGTGCATCTGCCCTAAAAATACTGTTTCCCTTATTTGGAACGACTTGTGACAACACCACCCATAGAGGTTCAAAATAAATTGTTTAATTTGTAGTTTATACATTGTCTTTGCCAACCTTTTAAATTCCTTGTTCAGAGCAAGTTGCGGTTATGTAATCACGAGGGCTTTTGACCGGATACTTATTGTTGCACTTCACTTTGCCCTAAGCATAATTTTGGTTTAAATATTGGCTTTTAAATAAACAAGATTTATCCCTCATTCTGTCGTTAGTCTCCACTCGTTTGTTGAAAAGGATGGATTTCACAGCATGGTCGATCTAATGAATTAAAGTTCAGATCTGCTTAGAAACCTAGAGCACAATTAAAAAGACCAATTTCCAATAATCAACCAAATTTTAGGCTATTTTCATACACTTACGAACCAGAGACCTAGCTTCAGCAAAAGCAACCAGAAGGCCGTCAAAGCTGACTACTATCACTGACGGACACTACCACGTAGGTCCACAGCAGCACATGCTGATTCTAGGCAAAGCTGCACGTAAACAAGTGATATTGCTTGATTGCAGCTTTTTTGAATGCAGTCGATTATGGGAATGATAAGCTCTCTTGTCGACCTATGAGATGGCTCTCGCCAATAACCAGCTTGATGACTTTTGAGCTGCCTGTACATGGGTCGGTTCCTGAAGCAAAGACACAATGAAATACTCACAAACTATTTGAGACTAGTTTATTAGTTTAATAAAGCAAGCTGCGTCGTTTTAAGAAACTGCACTGTTTCCGTGTTAATCTTAAGACTAAAATTACAACTAAAAGCTTCTTAGTCTTCATAAAACTATGGAAACCCATCAAAAGATAAAACAAACACCTCTGAACAGTCTTTATGTACAAAGTTTTACAGAAAATAATTGGTTGAATCGGGCGAATATGCAATCAGATTACCTTCTTCTTAAGTGAGCGTAGCACAGCGTACCTGAATCTTTGCCAATCAGGTATTCCAGCTTAAAGTTAAGCCTAGAATGCGTTCGACTTAAGTCCGACAGTCAGATACTACCTTAGAAACTCGTACACAAAATTGCGGCAAGTTTGACGTTTGTATACACCTGGATACTTCTCCAGAATCGGCATTAACGCGTTGGTGGCTTCAACAAGATGATAATGCGGAATCCTGCGGAAGAACAGGTGATGGATAACATGACCGTTGGTCGCGTTGTGCAGAACGTTGTCAATGCCGAAACCCAAGTGTCGATCAATGGTCTCCAACTGAGCTTGCAAGTACTTGTAGCTGTCCGGCTGGTATACTTTGATATTGTCATCCTGGTGATTCAAATAGGTAACAAGAACAAGCCAGAAGTTTTGGAAGGCTAAAGGCAAATAGTAGTATTTGAAAAGAGCAGCGACGCTGCTTCCACATAGTAGGTAAGCTATCTGCAGCTCAGTCGTTAGTTTCTGCACTCAAGAGACTTACATAGACTGCGAAAGCGCAGCTGAAGCTACTAATCGTGCACAACAATCGTTCTAGATTGTTCGTAATGATCATGGACCAGGGCCAGAAATGAGAGCCGTCGGGTAAGCCAAGAACCATGTAGATGTGAAATCTGAGGGCAGTTGTTTTGACAACTCTTATTCAGGAGACCAACCGAAGAAAGGCCGAAATCGGAATTTTGCAAAAATTTTGCACAAACCAAGATCGCGATTTGAACTGCTCTTCAACCACCCATGGATGACCTTTGTCTGAAAACAACTTTTACAACTGGACAAGTTAGGCTTTAAAAGTGTCATTTCAGCATCCCATGCTTTTGAACCACAGTATTTCTACAAAAATATCCGTTGATACTGTCTTGCAAACACAGTCGGCATTTTCTAGGTCTTGTCACTTCAACAGTCACACTTTACAAAACAACCTTTCAAACGCATTAGTATAAATTCTACCCTTGATTTTGTATGCAACGTACAAGTTAAAAAAGCTCTGATTCGGCAAAACTGTCTATCTCTTGTAGTGCATGTTTTGAAAAACGGCATTTAGCGAAAAAATGAGAGATTCGAAATGCTTAAAAGTTTGTTCCCTTAGGTTAAAACTTTCTGGCTCTGGACACTATTCATGTAAATCCACTGGCCCCTTTTGATAATTCAAATTTATTTTTACACAATAACAAGTAACAAAGACAGTGGAGGATAGTCGATGCTGTTACGACTAACAATTTGGAAAAGCTGGCCTAGCATGGATTCAATATGACTAGAAAGAACTTTCAAACACCAAATATTTTTGTTGTTTTTAATCAAAACAACCGTTTAAAAACCTTCTCCACAAGCAAAGCATAGTTTTTGGTCCAAAGTTGTTACCAACTTAGCACTCGATTTGCAAAATTAGGGATGAATTTATACTAATGCACCTGAACATGTGTTACGGCTACTTCAAGTTATAGAGAGTCGGAACAGAAAAGAGTACATTTGCTTGGCTAATTTTACGAATTCAGTTCAAATTTGCGTTTAATTTCGAGTTATGCGAGTCCCGATTAGAAAAGTCAACAATATCAAAAGTTCGATGAAAAAGCACACACAGCTCTGGCTTTTTGAGATTTAAAAAGCTATAGCAAGTGCAGCATGATTTTGTTACTAATTTAACCCGTAAACGGTAATACGCATATAAATTTAATATAAACACGTGCTCAGCTGGCTAAAAGTTCTAATTTAAAACACTAAACAAAGTTGATTCCCGAATATGTGCGGCTATTTAGGTAAAAGTGCAGCAATCGCTGGATGATCAACGATAGCTAGGTTACACAGCAATCACCTCAGCAGAAGCCAATTTATGCTTTTATTAACTGCAGAATGGGGTTTACTAGAAAGAGCAATCAGTTCTGAAGTCCTGAAGCCTGTTTGTTTTTGATTTTTCAGGAGCAGAACAGAATTATTTAGGAAAATTCATTATCACCAGCAATCAATTATACTACTCTTAGATATCACTTGGACTGATACACGAAATTTACTGTAGGACAAAAGACTTTTTTCTAGAAGAGCCTGCTGATGCTTGCTACTACCGCAAATGCTAAGAATAACAAAGCTTTGAAGGGAGATTGCTTGGCTGAGGTGGCAGTGGCGTTTACTTGGAAAGAGGTCCACCGCACAGTAGGGTTCGCGCCCAGCTGAGTGCAGTTGACTCGGGTGGATGTGCACGGCTAGATGAGCTGTGCTTTCTGTTTACAGTTGGCTTGAGCGCAACTATTACATAGGATTGATGGCGTGCCGCCTATCAGTAATAATATTCAACTGTGACAGCTTTTGGGTTGTCTCCCTTCGGCCTAAGTCTCGGTGCAGAAGCAAGATGAGCGTGGATTATTTTGATAAATGTTTGCACAATTTATTTTGTGAACTTCCATTACTCATCCTACACTTGCTGCCTCAAAGCAAATGGGAGGAACAAGACCGGATGCAGTTTTTTGCAAAAGCGATTTGATTGATCAGCAACCTAGCTTTAATTTTATAAACCTGTTGATGATATTCACCCTTTTGAGTTAGTTTTCATTTCTGTAGGAAACAGTTCTATAGATCTAACTTCAATAAACGGGCTAGCTTTGCTCTTGTTTCTAGCCTGGCATTACCTTTTTGAACGTGATAGGTGTACTTGTGATGCTGCGCGTGAGTTTTTTCCCAGGACCAATAGGGAACCAAGATAGGCGACAAAACCAAATGACCAACCAGAACGTTCAGCCATCTTTGTTTTGCAAACAAATCGCTGCCACTGCCTCGTTGTCCTAAGTCAAAAACCATGAATTTCGAACGATTGTAAACATCAAACCAATCAAGAAAAGTGCGCTCAAGAACAGGCCCTGCAAACAGTACCATGAAACTAGGCCACCCAGACCTAGCGATTGCTCAACAAAGTCGACGATTAGGTAGAGGAATGCGATGGCACAGTAGTCTCGCAGCAAGTAGTAGGCCGACCTCCGTAGGCTGACTTCCATACAATGCTTGGGAATAGCGCTTCTAAGTTCTGCGAGACTAGGAAGCTGCCGAATGTTTGTATGATATCCACTCATTGTCGATGCCACTAAACAAAGACGAGCAATCGCAGGCTCAACTTTGCCGTCTTAAATCTTGGTAGTCGACGAGATCCGGGAGTCGAGGCGGAACCTATTGCATGCTGATAACTCTTCAAGCGCATAGCACGGTTTTTGAACTTGCAGCTCTCAATTCTTATCACTTTTAAAGACTCTGCAACTGTGGTCATTAATTTTATCTGCCCATTGCCTCTAAATGGTGTCGCTATCTTTTTACTTACTGACCGTAATGTCTGGAGGCGGTAGCCTGCTTTGATCAGATTTATTCCAGCTTGCTATACACTTGGTTGCTACAGAATCACCAATTCGATTGCCATAAATGAAAGAGTGCGTCATAAGTTTGGAAAAACTTTATCCTGTTTTCATCCCTTTCGATAGAAACATGTAAAAAGCAATGCTGTCAAGGACCCGCCTCAAAAGCAGCTTGCTTCATCTGCTAATCAGGCGTCAGTAAACACTGGAGGTTGATTGAGTTCGTTTACAGACCTAAAAACCACAAAAGCATTTTAGGTCTAAAATTCCACTTTAAAAAAGTTAAGTTTTATTGAACAAGCTTACAAACTAAGGATGCTCAATCGTTTCCTTGAGCAGCATCAAATCGACACAACAATTGGTTCTTCAATCATTTGAATACGAATGGGATAATCACAATATGCGTTGGACTTACCAGCCGCATTCATAAT
>JACCHV010000720.1:0-10781 GCA_018907245.1 Eupristina koningsbergeri | reverse complement strand
TTCACTCACTTCTGTTTAGATGGCACGATGCTATCGTGATGAAGGTGCAAAGCCGGATAGACAACCCGAATTTACTCAAATTGATTTGGAAATGTCGTTTACTTCACAAGACAACATTTTGCGGCTTATTGAGATGCTGATTGTGGAGTCGTGGCCGGAAGAGCTGCATGAACTGCGTCCAAAAGCGCCGTTTCCATGTTTGACGCACGAAGACGTCATGCGTGATTATGGCATAGATAAGCCAGATTTACGCATTCCATGGAAGCTTTTCGACTGCACTAATGATCTTGGTCATTGTTCTATTGCGACGTCGTCAACCGAGTGGCATGCGGTTGCGTTCGTTGCTCGCAATGCCGCTGAGTTTGTGACGACTCATTGAAGACGGAGTGGAAGCGGTTGTTAGCAATGAAGAAGTCGACCGCTCAAGTGAGTTTTTGAAAATGATTTTATAAATTTGGTTCAGAAGTTCGCAGTTGCCGATTTGACAAAGACTAATCCATTTAAAGGATTTGACGCTCGGTCGTTTATCAGCCGACATTCCATTGATATCAAGGATTTAGTTGTTTTTTGGTATGTTGATTTTAAATATATTGTTATTTGTTTCTTAGTTGGGGCAATAACGAGGAACATATTAGAGAGACGCTGGGTCAATTACGAAACTACTTGGGCGAATGTGCCGGAATAAGAGCCGAAAAGAAATTCCAATGGACATGGATTGTGGATTTCCCGTTGTTTGTAAAAGGTTCGGATGGCCAACTAGAGAGTGCACATCATCCATTCACAGCACCAATACCCAAGTATATTTCTGATTTGTGTGAGTCTAAAAATCTGGAAGCGATCAAAGGTAATTTTGATTCTTAGTGCCGCTTACAAAAGTGAAATTTAAGCTCAGCATTATGATCTCGTCGTAAATGGCATTGAATTGGGTGGTGGATCAGTTCGTATTCATAACGCAGACCTACAAAGGCACGTTCTCAATATTCTGAACTTGCCTTTGTCTCCATTGGTTTGTGTCATTCTTTGTTCTTAGAAGGTTCATCATTCCAGGCGAAGTTTATTGACGCCTTGGGTGACGGCGCTCCACCACATGCTGGATTTGCCCTGGGTTTAGATAGGTACGTTGCGTTGTTGGCTGAACAAGGCAACTCCAAAGCGTTAATTAGAGATGTGATCGCTTTTCCGAAGACCAAGGACGGTCGCTGTTTAATGATGAACTCGCCAGCTAAGCCTTCGTCGGAATTTTTCGATCGTTATGCAATCGAAATTAATCTTAACCAAGAAACCTCATGAGTTTTAAGTTACTAAATAAACTTTTTAGGCTCTGTGAAAATGAACCTGATTCAAGATTAAGAGCATCATGCTAAATTTCATGGTTGACAATGTTAGGTTTACCACAAAGTTTTAAGAAGCAATTAAAGAGTTAAAGGAATCAAGTTTCGAACACTGATGAATATGGGGTTTAGAGGATCGAGTTTTAATGGCACATATGCGCGAACGCGGCTGTATATGGGATCTGCTGTAATGACAAGGTTTTAATGCAGCCATTGTGTTTAGCAAAAGAGGTTGTTTTAGGAAGTCATCTTAAAGGTTTGAATTTTAAAATAATATAAGTTTCAATAGTTGACCTAATCCATGTAAATCTGCAACTTAAATACAAGAGAACTCTATTTGCGGTCCTAATGTTAGATTAGTTTTGGCAGCAAACGCAGCATTTCCCAATTTTGACAAAGATCGCTTTTTTCTGAAAAACAAGCGGAGCTGTCTCACAACGATGACTTGTGCGCTTATATGCTGTGTTGAAATTTTGCTGCCGGTTTTCCACTCTCAGCTTTACGGCTTAAGATTACCGTTATTATCTGGGCATATTTTTTCTAACTTTAACTCTCCGATTTTTTAGTCAACATCTATCAGAATGACGTCAACATCACGCAGTCAAGCTGTTATCGACCCGGACGAGGACTTGAAACACGTCGAGTTCGAGACTTCGGATGGCGTCGAAATTATTCCGACGTTCGAAGCGATGGGATTGAGCAAAGATCTGATTCGCGGTATTTACTCGTACGGATTCGAAAAGCCTTCGGCAATTCAACAGCGAGCCATTAAACAGATTATGAAGGGTCTCGACTTGATCGCTCAGTAAGTTCCTGCTGCTGTTTGCTTTGAATCTTCGTTTAGGTCTCAGTCTGGTACCGGTAAAACGGCTACCTTCAGCATTGGCGTGTTGCAGTCGTTGGATACTCAAACTCGAGAGACACAGGCGCTAATTTTGTCACCTACACGTGAATTGGCTGTTCAGATACAAAAGGTAATTTTTGGCATTGAGAACTTTGAGCAAGCTAGGATTTAGTAGAAGTAATTAATTAACAGTTGAATGTTAGCCAAACACTCTTGGACTTTAATATTGCTAGAACAACTGATGAAAGAAACAAAATTTAATTGGGGAAGCAAGCTTTATATGTAAGTACTTGTTTTGAACTAGACCGATTTAGGATTAGCACTTGTGAAATTGATTTTCGGTTTCAACAATCGACTTTGAATTTATAAGAACTAAGCAAAAGCCTCTTTAGTCGTCGATTTAGTTGAGAAGAAATTATGCTATCGGTTACGCTTGTAGTCTTAAATATAGGAAAGTATTCGGTTATGTTTGAACATAATGCTCGTTCATGATTAGATTAATACTTGGAAATTTTAGGTTATTCTGGCGCTTGGTGATTACATGAATGTGCAATGTCACTCATGTATTGGTGGCACTAATGTTGGCGAGGACATGCGCAAACTGGATTATGGACAGCATGTTGTTACCGGCACTCCTGGACGTGTTTTCGACATGATTCGTCGTCGCAATCTGCGCACTCGTGGCATTAAAATGCTGGTTCTTGATGAAGCTGACGAGATGTTGGCAAAAGGCTTTAAGGAGCAACTGTACGACATTTACCGTTATTTGCCACCCAACGTTCAAGTGGTCTTATTGAGTGCAACTTTGCCACACGACGTCCTAGAAATGACCAGCAAATTTATGTCGGATCCAGTCCGGATTCTTGTCAAGCGTGATGAGTTGACTTTGGACGGAATTAAGCAATTCTTCGTCGCGGTCGATCGTGAGGAATGGAAATTCGACACTCTTTCTGATTTGTACGACACTTTAACCATCACTCAAGCCGTCGTATTTTGCAACACGCGTAGAAAGGTTGACTGGTTGGCGGAGAAGATGCGCGAGGCTAACTTTACCGTGTCGAGCATGCATGCCGAAATGGATCAGAAGGAACGTGACGATATTATGAAGCAGTTCCGTGCCGGCGAAAGTCGTGTATTGATTTCAACTGATGTTTGGGCTCGTGGTTTGGATGTTCCGCAAGTCTCGTTAGTAGTAAACTATGACTTGCCCAACAATCGAGGTTAGTTTAAACAAATGTAATTGTTAGGCTAATCAAAAGGCTTTGCTGCGACACTTGGAACAAATTTAATGTGTTTCATCAAGACATCAAAATCCGAAACTCATTTACCTCCAATGTTCTAAATAATTTAACAATAGAGGTTGGCAGTGATAAATACCGAAGCTTGTGCACGGGAACTGGCATCGTTGATTGCAAGTGTTGCAAAGCCGCTTAATCAGCCTAATATTTTCAACAGTTTTGATCTTTCTAAATTGATTTTGCTTTTAGAGTTGTATATTCACCGTATCGGACGTTCGGGTCGTTATGGACGCAAAGGTGTTGCAATCAACGTATGTTTTGTTTAATTTTAAATTAGGCATTTAAAATTGAACTGCCGCTTAACGGAGAAAATGTTTAGTTGCAGGTCTTTTGGATTAGATTTGAGTTTATTGTGATGAATTGATAGGAAGAGAGGATCTTAGTTGTGAAATTTTAATAGCATTTAAAAATACTCTGGTGGAAGGCATCAATAAGCTTGTTTCTTTCAGTTTGTCAAACAAGATGACATCAGAATCCTACGTGATATCGAGCAGTACTACTCGACACAGATCGACGAAATGCCGGTAAGACTTTTGTTTTACAAAAGCTAAAATTGGAAATTAAATTGATTTCTATGGGTCGTTTTGATCATTTGTCTAAATGCAGACACTGAAAAGAGCTAAACATTGTATAAAACTTATTTAAATTTTTGATGAGATACCGATACTAATTTAACCACTTCTTATAGATGCATGTCAGCGATTTGATATAGAACGCACAAGACGATACGCAATGGAAAATGTTTTTCATCATTTAATTATGTTTTTTTTAATATTGTTATAAACGGTGGTAAAACAGCGTATTTGATTAAGTGGTGGTGATGTTTGTTTGGAACAAAAGAAGCCACGCAGTAAGGTTTAAACCTAGCTGCGTGCAGTTGATTTGAATAAGTGCGCGCAATGAAGTGGTCTGCTGTTTCATTAGGGCTAGTTTGAACACAACTAGTCCAAGGAAACAGCTAGCTACATTTTGCCGGCCACAAGGTGATGTCTTCTGTAGCATCAAGCAACCGCAGAAGCTTTCAAGTTGTCCCTTCTCGGGCCAAGTTGTTGATGCAGGAGTGAGAGAAAAGGGCTTATGAAAGAATGTTTTAACATACACACAAGTCTTTCATCAGTCGGACGAATTGAATTTCTAGTAGATACTTTCAGCTTGGTTGTCTAAACTTGGCTAACTGTTTCTTCTTGGCAAAAGTGCGCATACTAACATAAAGGAATATATACAGTGGAGTTCTAAGAAACCTTTTTGTTTAAACGACAAACTGCTGAAGTTTGGATTATTTTAAGAAGCTGATCGTCCGTACCAGTGTGTTCTTCTCGCGCACATAATGATTAATGCATATTTAACCGAATATCTCACGCTGCATTCGCTTAAAAGAATTGCATATTAGGATTTAAACTCAGCTGTATGCAGCTGACTCGAACATACACGGATACTTTTAGCCAGGCAAGTGCCGTTCAATCACAAGCTTTCATGCAGCTGGTGCATTGAAGAAGTGGCATATCCACCTGTCTTTTTACCGGGATAGCATTCGTCAGTAACAGTAGTCAACTCTGATTATTCTTACACTGTCTCTTCTCAAGCCATGTTCTCGATGTAGAAGTAAGAAAACAAGCAAGTCTCAAAGACCAAGTTTAGGCAAATTTTTAAGCTGTAAAGTTGTCCTCAGAGTACGATTTTTCACTCAACTTTAAAACTATCTTGTCCGTAAAAATATCGTTTGCTTAGTTTGTTAACTTTTTAGTGACTGACAATCATTGCTTTAGATTGCCAGCACATAACGTTGCTGTTGGCAATCAAGCCTGACCTAATTCTCCACAATTGATCAGCATAATAGGTGTTAAAAATGTCATCAACTTCAAGTTTAAAATACTGCTTGCATGTTCAGTTGTAACAAGACTTAGCACCACTTAATGTTCATAATAAAACGTTGCTGTGTCCGTGGATCAACGAACACACGACGCTCCATCAAAGCATTCACTGAAATCGCTTTAGTCGACAATTCACGCAATAGAATTTTCTTACTGCTGCTTCAGAGACTTGCTTTGAGGACCAACAACCTTAAAGACCGTCAAACCTCACTACTCTCACTAGTTGGTCTGATTTTGTGGACCAAAAAGAATAATTGTCTTTGCCGACCAACTGCATTTTAGATAGCTTCAATTCAACAGTACTTTGATTTGTCACACACATTCTGCGCGATCCAAATGCACACAGTTGAGAAATTTAACTATCACTATACGCGATTTTTACCTTTTTTCTAAATAAACGGCCATTATCACTTTGTCGCAGCCAAAAACTCTTAGGTTTTCGACGAGAAGAATGTGCAAGCAAAAATGAGCTTAGCTCAGTTGAATCGAATACTACTATATATCTTTAGTAAGCTTTATTATTGTTTTTGAGGAGAGCAGATTTTTCGTTCTGAACCTTCAAATCATTGTTACAGTAAAGTGGTATTACTCAATTATGATTAATCCCTAATTTGGATAGTAAATCTAATAGAGAGACATCTCCAACTACCCTTTTTGGACCTCATTTAGTTTCACGCTTAAATCAGTTCGCGACAACAGTCAAACACGCTCTCAACTTCCAATTCAATAAACAAAACAACGCGTTGGCACGCGATTTCGTATTTGCTAACCAATTGTCTTATTCTGCAAAATTATACGTGTACAACCTTTCCTTATTTTTTTATTGGACGAAAAGATAGTTTTTTTTCCAAAAACCCCAATAGCATCGAAAAAATTAGCTTTTCAAAATTGTTTTTACCCACAAACTTTCAACCGTTTACAAAGGCCTTCCAACACCAACCTCATTAAAACTTTAATAGCTCATTTTTTCTTTGGTTTGCAAAAAGTTAACTTCCCCTTTATCTTTAAAAACTGGCACTCTAGAATTTTTTGCAAAATCTTAAGTGCTTTAACAAGCCATACCTTTTTTGTCATCTCCTCACAATTAAATTCTATTCAACATGGCAAGCACCACCCAAACCTTATCTACAAAGCTTTGAACAACTTCGCACAACTCAATCTCAGCGTAATTACTAAGCATAGCCTCGGTATTCAAACCATGTCTCTCATTCTTTAGCATATTGTAACACAAAACTTTCAGATCCTGCGGACAGAAAGTAAAATGATCAATGCTTTACCTTCTCTTGCCCACGTTTTTTCTGCATCCGTCAGCTTCATTTGGGCTTTTTTAATGCAGCAATATTCTACGCAGCTCCTCGTATTGTTTTGTAAACTTTTCCATTGCATAATAAACATTTTCTAGTTAAAAAATCTCAGCTCTAAAAAACCAAGCGACTGCGCTAAAAATAAAGGCAGGACAAACTCGATGTTTTAAAACTAACTACACCCGCTATTATGCTGGTTGCTTGACAGAAAAAGTCTACCATGTAAAGTTACTGTATTTGATGGCTTAAATTTAAAATTCAAGAGTAAGTTTGACATCAATCAGAAAAATATTAACAAATAATGTGCATTTAAATAACTAAGATGGCCCATTTTCTGAACAATAGATGTTCAATAGAAAAAAACTCATGACAGTAACAGCAAGAACCACAAGACTGACCTAAATTTAGTACAAGTCAAAGCTCAAACTTCAAAACAGTGTTTGCTGCCGACTGTTTGAGCTCTGACAAATATCTCAGAATCATCTTAATTTAAGAAACAATTCGCATACGCAAGTGACGCGACATTGACGACTAAACCATTAAAACGTAAAACCAGATGTGAGAATCATTTACCAGCTTTGACAATCCGACAACAGCTCAGACCTGAGCACCTGCCGAATATATCAGAGCCAATAACAATAAACGCTTATCTGCTCAAGTTCTAACAGCCAAAACAAACGTAATCATATCTCCATTTTGATTTGTTTTTATTTGACAAATCTGTAACGCTGTGGCAAGAATTTAAACGACGATGATAGGTTTAGAAAAGTGTGTTCTAGAGAATGAGCGTCTGTTTTATGTGTGCAAGTTTATTGCATAACGAAAAATTCAAAAAAATCCAAAAGCAGGAAATTTTTACCAGCCTTATCTAATCGTAAATTTACATGTTTAGCTTTAAATTATATTCATTATCTAGCTTTCTCTGATAATCTAAAATTCTAATGTCACTGCTAAAATGTTACCAACGAACACGTTGTATTTTCACTATAAAACGAACCAAAGAGAGCGCGCACGAAACATTTAAACAACTAATGCAATATGTGACCGGTTGGTTTCCGATCACAATCGACAAATGAAAAGCGAGGAAACTCAGTAGCGAAAAACGACCGCACCTAGGAATGAACTCCCAGCCGAAAGTAGTGGTGATCTTCCATTCAAGACTCACCTTCTGCTATCGTTTCCAGCAGAACACTAGGTTAGTTCAAATCGTAAAAGCAAACCACGGTCGAAGTGGCTACGAACGGCTAGCATGCTTGTTGGGTGTGGTTTTAGCGCTGCGTTAGTAACTGTATTATAATTTTTATTTAAATATTGCAAGTGTTAGCCTTTCCTCTTTGCAAACGCTCTGCTTCAAAAATCGTTCTATCGAGAAACAGGCTCAATAATCGTACAGACAACTTTTGTGCCTTTTAAGAAGCGTAAGGATGTGCTTAGTTTAGTAGCAGAAGTGTTTGCTTGAAAAGAACTACAACTGCACAGTGTGGTCCGAATCCAGCTGTGTATAGTTGCATCGGGTGAATGTGTGCTGTCAAGTGAGCTAAGCTGTTTCGTTACAACTAGCTGAAATGGAGCTTCTTGAAAAGGTTAGCACGTCTTTCTTTTGAGGTATGGGGTGTCCCCCGCAAGTGGCTGTAGTCAACTTGACAGCCTTTTAGCTGTCCCTCCTCGAGTTTATGCTCTTAAAATCGAAAAAAAAATTATATTAGGGGTCTGCTAAATTGAAATTTAATGCGGTTTCGACTTGACTAAGCGTTTGTTATCAGTGCTAGCAGTACAAGAGGTACAGTAATTTTTATTGAGTGGAGTGTTTTAATATCACATTTGTTAAGAACGACACCCACCAATCAAAATGCAGTTGGATCTTGACTACGAACTTAAGACATGATGCCACATTTTAAATAAAACGCATTCTTGTATGCCTAAAATTCAAGTAAAGCAAGGTTATGTTCTTTGTATTGTGCATCGCACAAGTTCAATTATAAACGATTCTATAACGTTGAATTTGAAGTTTGCAATCCCTGTTTTAGATTATAAAGAACACCGCACGGCCCTATTTTTCAAAATCTTTTCGTTCGTAGCATAAATCTGGTTATGGCAAGAACTCAACGTTTTTTTAATAGGACTTGGCATAAGTTCGCGAATCTCTAGAAAGCTGAAATTCACAATTAATACCGGATTGCTTAGGTCTAAAGCAAAGATATTACATCTTTTGGTTGAACTTTGGAAATTGCCGATAAGCGTGCTAATGAAAACCCAAGAATTGACCGAATTTGAGTTTTTTAACCTTTAAAAATGTTATGTTTGTTTTAAGAAGCAATTAAAGAGTTAAAGGAATCAAGTTTCGAACACTGATGAATATGGGGTTTAGAGGATCGAGTTTTAATGGCACATATGCGCGAACGCGGCTGTATATGGGATCTGCTGTAATGACAAGGTTTTAATGCAGCCATTGTGTTTAGCAAAAGAGGTTGTTTTAGGAAGTCATCTTAAAGGTTTGAATTTTAAAATAATATAAGTTTCAATAGTTGACCTAATCCATGTAAATCTGCAACTTAAATACAAGAGAACTCTATTTGCGGTCCTAATGTTAGATTAGTTTTGGCAGCAAACGCAGCATTTCCCAATTTTGACAAAGATCGCTTTTTTCTGAAAAACAAGCGGAGCTGTCTCACAACGATGACTTGTGCGCTTATATGCTGTGTTGAAATTTTGCTGCCGGTTTTCCACTCTCAGCTTTACGGCTTAAGATTACCGTTATTATCTGGGCATATTTTTTCTAACTTTAACTCTCCGATTTTTTAGTCAACATCTATCAGAATGACGTCAACATCACGCAGTCAAGCTGTTATCGACCCGGACGAGGACTTGAAACACGTCGAGTTCGAGACTTCGGATGGCGTCGAAATTATTCCGACGTTCGAAGCGATGGGATTGAGCAAAGATCTGATTCGCGGTATTTACTCGTACGGATTCGAAAAGCCTTCGGCAATTCAACAGCGAGCCATTAAACAGATTATGAAGGGTCTCGACTTGATCGCTCAGTAAGTTCCTGCTGCTGTTTGCTTTGAATCTTCGTTTAGGTCTCAGTCTGGTACCGGTAAAACGGCTACCTTCAGCATTGGCGTGTTGCAGTCGTTGGATACTCAAACTCGAGAGACACAGGCGCTAATTTTGTCACCTACACGTGAATTGGCTGTTCAGATACAAAAGGTAATTTTTGGCATTGAGAACTTTGAGCAAGCTAGGATTTAGTAGAAGTAATTAATTAACAGTTGAATGTTAGCCAAACACTCTTGGACTTTAATATTGCTAGAACAACTGATGAAAGAAACAAAATTTAATTGGGGAAGCAAGCTTTATATGTAAGTACTTGTTTTGAACTAGACCGATTTAGGATTAGCACTTGTGAAATTGATTTTCGGTTTCAACAATCGACTTTGAATTTATAAGAACTAAGCAAAAGCCTCTTTAGTCGTCGATTTAGTTGAGAAGAAATTATGCTATCGGTTACGCTTGTAGTCTTAAATATAGGAAAGTATTCGGTTATGTTTGAACATAATGCTCGTTCATGATTAGATTAATACTTGGAAATTTTAGGTTATTCTGGCGCTTGGTGATTACATGAATGTGCAATGTCACTCATGTATTGGTGGCACTAATGTTGGCGAGGACATGCGCAAACTGGATTATGGACAGCATGTTGTTACCGGCACTCCTGGACGTGTTTTCGACATGATTCGTCGTCGCAATCTGCGCACTCGTGGCATTAAAATGCTGGTTCTTGATGAAGCTGACGAGATGTTGGCAAAAGGCTTTAAGGAGCAACTGTACGACATTTACCGTTATTTGCCACCCAACGTTCAAGTGGTCTTATTGAGTGCAACTTTGCCACACGACGTCCTAGAAATGACCAGCAAATTTATGTCGGATCCAGTCCGGATTCTTGTCAAGCGTGATGAGTTGACTTTGGACGGAATTAAGCAATTCTTCGTCGCGGTCGATCGTGAGGAATGGAAATTCGACACTCTTTCTGATTTGTACGACACTTTAACCATCACTCAAGCCGTCGTATTTTGCAACACGCGTAGAAAGGTTGACTGGTTGGCGGAGAAGATGCGCGAGGCTAACTTTAC
>JACCHV010000716.1:0-12825 GCA_018907245.1 Eupristina koningsbergeri | reverse complement strand
ACTTGGTTTACATAACTGACGCTTTCAATGCCGTGTTCCAGTCGCCTCGAGTGTCGTAGACATTTTGGAGAATGTCGGTGACTCCGGTAAGAGTGAGAAAACGATTGCCGGCTCGCCAACTAAAGCAAACAATTTTAAGTTGTTGCCTGGAAACTTACGTGATGTAATCGTCCAACGGAAGCTGCCGACATCTTATCCCGTCTTGCTGAGCACAAACAGCTGACGCTTCTGGATGTATCCCCGGCTCTCTTATTCGGTCGACAATGGCGCCAATAATGAATGTGTTGCGCTCATCCATCGCCTCTTCGGTTGTTAACTTCTCCTCGGCGTGCGGACTCAAATAAATAAGATTTTGACGTTCGAACAGGTCCAGATAGGAGCGCTGCGTGTAGTCGCCGACAAATTGTGAGTCTGCTGTTAGCAGAGCGAGATAACTGACAACGATTGGGGTTATTTCTTAATTGTTGCAAGAAAACTCACGCATCCATGCCCTGTTTGACAGCTGGATCGCTGGTGTCCAGGTTTACCAGCACGATTGGCCATGGGTCTGCGCGCTTTCTGTTAGCAGAGAGCAGAAACTGTAGCTGGAGGAATGTCAAAGACCGTCCTCGTTTAGTGTGCTTAGCCAAGAAGCGACAGTCTATGGCAATCGTGGGCCGTTCACGCAGCTGAAGAGCCTTGATCATGCGCATTGAGGTCAGATGGCGTTCGTAACTCTCTGCAGGCATTTCTACAACGCTTTGTTCGAAACACTTACTGATGTACTCAGGATGAGTGTGAAAGAAAAAGCTGTTCCACTCCTGGGAAATCCCGGCTTCGTTTGTCTCTTTTGTCGCTGCCTGGGCCGCCGCTCGTCGTTCCTGCTTGTGCATCATGTCGTTCGCCTTTTTTCTCTCCACCAGCCTTGCAAACCGGAACATGTCGAAGCGCTCTCTTCTTGAGCTCATTCGAGCAACTTCCAGCCATTGCTTGTGGGTGAACTGAGCCGGCAAGTTGGGATAAATTCTGGCCAGCACCTAAAGTCTGCGATAAAACATCACTACATCTGTAACAGAAACGCCATCAAAACTGTACTTTCTGAAATGTGGTGGTTTCTTACTGATAAAATTTTAAACAGCTTCGATTCTTGCCAACGTTCTGGTGGCAACGCCCGCTATGTTTTCCTGGTTCTCGTCCGAGTGTAGCAACCTATCTTACGCTCGGTAAGTACTGTACGTATGCAACGCCTGTCCCCGGGAAACCAACAACCATAATTGTTAATTACGTAATCAGCGCGAGCGCATTCTTCATCTAACTGCGTCTATGCAGACACAGTGATGGATCTCAACAAGCACTTGCCTTCGACATCTAGTTGTGGATGTAGTTCTTAGTCCGCAAAACAGAGACCATCAAACTTTGTGCAATCGGCTAAGTAATCGGCATTTTAAGCTACAAGCAACTCTCGTCCTACTTCAGACCGCAAAGCTCAACATTTAGAGCCTATTGTACAGGTTGACTGTTTTGACAAGTCTTGGAATTCTCGAGGGAAACTCCCAAATAAAAGGACAACCCGGTTTCACCATAGATCGTAACGGTAGACAGAAAGCTCTCAATGACATACCTCGACTTCACGCTGGAAATTGCGTAGATTCTCTATCTCGTCCGCATCTAGCTGAGCCCAAAACTCGACCGGCGGATGCAGATTGTGCTGCAGGGGCTCTTTGCCTAAATCAAGACAGAAACTTAAACGAACCCAAGTATTTTACGCCAGTAGATGGGCACAGGGCCGGGATAGAGACGCAGCAGCCGTTTGAGGCGCCACATGAAACGGTAGGTGAGCGAGTCGAGCCGCATAATACAACCAAACCTTTAGAATTAAGTGAGTTTCCGAAACGCAAACACTAGGAGTCGAACCTTTACAGAACTTTCGGTGGTCCTTGATCAAAGCCGATTATAAGAAGTTTATTGCCTAACAACCAACTGACATAACCACTGCACTTAGTTATAGCACTTTTATTTAAATCTATCAACAACTGATCAACAATGCAAATTGAACAAATAAGAGTAGAAATTCACTTTGTTTCAACGAGTTCTAACCGTGGTCTGGTCGTCTTCATCTGATCGAGAAACTCTGGAATGGCCGACAATGCTGCCAAATGCTCGTCATGTTTTAGATGCGAAGGCGCTGGAGCCTCATTCACGTCGGCAATATGAAGAGCGCCTTTGATTGTGCGTCTTGATTGAGACCGAAGCAGAAGCTTGCAACAGTTTTCTGAATTGCCTACACAAAACGATCTCACTCAATGTTACCTGAAATCAAGCGATTTCCTTGCTTTGACTTCATTCCAAACAGTGTGCACATGTTAGCCACATCATAGGGACCTCGCAACTGCGACAAAGAATTGGCAGCACTTGACAGCACGATTCCTTTGCCTTTGTTAGAAATGAGAGCAAGTGCGCGTCCATTGATAAAAAACTGAATACCAAAATCATATTTATTGGACTAATTTACCTGCCGTCTGATTTCATTGTCTTGCAAAGCCGGACCGTAACAAACCTCAAACGAGATACCTTCGGTGATGCATGCTTGGATAAGCTTTTGCTTGTGAATCCATGGAATGCGAGTGCTTAACTCGTGTTGTTTCGAATCCAAAGTAATGATGTCGAAGAGTTCGCCCTTGCGTGCGATCGTTGCCAACATGTTTTCGTCCAAACACCGAACAGCAACAACATCGTACAAAGCGCGCTTCGGATGATGCTGAAGCTTGTAAACAGAAGTGGTGTCGCCGAGAGTGACAGTCAGACGACTGAATCAGAGTTAAGTTTTGAAATCCAAGAACTTGCCTGAATTGTCGGAACTTCTTGCCGTTAGCTTCGATTTGACTCAGGTCAAGCTGTGACTCGTCGACTAAAAATGGATCAGGTATTGTGTCAGACGCTTCCTCCTTGGAAGTATCGCTATTTATGGATCTTCGCTTTTTTTTTGGCGGCTTAAAACAGTGAATCGAATTCAAAACTAAAATGTTACCTCATGAGGGTTAGCCTGTTCCACCACTGCTGGGTTGAATAGATCGCCCACGTCGACACTGATCACAACTGAGTCATAGCCCATTTGGATGGCACGTCTGACCATGGCCAGCGTTTTCTGAGCATTGCCTTCGTGCAACAAGTTCAACTCGGCGAATGCGAAGCGCTGCACCTTTTCAATCGACGGTTTAGCTTTCTTTTTCTGATTTTTAACTCTTTTGCGAGCCGACGTCGTCACATTATCAAAAATCTTTGTTAAACTATCTGACGTATCGTTAGAATTCAATTTGAGTTCCATTGAAAAAACCTAAAAACCGTAAAAGTTTAAATCTGATTTTTTCAGTTTAAAGAAACATAACGCCAGAAAGCCAATCAGTGAAGGTTGTCGTTGTTGAACCCACGGGAAAGACATGTCAACGAAATTTGAATTGGTTGGATCGACTATCACAATACAGGTCCAAGGTACTAAAACAATGGTAAACGGTTTATTGTAATAAAAATTTACAAACATTAGTCACGTTCGGTTTTACAGAAAATTAACTAATAATGAACAGATAAAAATCGAAATTTCCTATCAAACAATAGTCTTTTCTTTCTTCTGCTTCTCGAAATCAGCTAACAGTGGGTCGAAGAAGTTGTTTAAAGTGGTGGAGAAGTCGGCTGGATGCATCGTTTGCATATCCTTAGTCATCCATCTGGGCAGATTCGAAACGATCTCACTAAACTTTGACGATGCTCCGCTATCGTAGCGCGAATCCATAAAAATCAATGCCGCGAAGTCTTTAGCGTGACGAATGGCACGGCCCATCTGAAAAGAATAAATGAACTCCGAATTCGGACTTTACGCATTGAGCGATAATCCGAGTGCATGTTTGAGACAAATAGTTGTAAACATCTGAGCTGAGCTTTTGTTCAACAGCATGCTAAATGCAATGAAACTATTGCTGGGCTCAGCGAAGTTTACCTTTGCGCGTAAGTCAGTCTCCAAATCCTTTGCATTTGGATAAGGCATGCCAATCATGACGACAGCCCTCGCCAAATGGTCAGAAAAGTTTAGGCCCTCGCTGAGACGACCACTAGCCGATGCCAGGAGAATGGCTCCTATGTGCGATTTGGCTGCAAATTGCGAGTATCTGCGTATCAGCACGTCCACATCCTGACCACGTTGTTCAACAAATAATCTAATGTCAGTAGTCAAAAAGTTAGTAAAAAAAGAAAATTCACTCTTTTTTGTACTCCAACGATCTTAAAATATTGTAGAATTTCTGGATGACATTGTAGTTCGGCAAGAACACAACGCAACCATAGGGTATGTAGTCCACAAGACTGTTCAGTGTTTCGGCGTATCGCCTCAGTATCTTGTCATCAAGCTGACTGACCTTTAGTGTCAGCGGATTGTTCTGCGCATCAGTGGCTAAAAACAGAAGATGAAGTTGCCGATGTTCATCTGACTTACAAATGACCAGCGGCAGAAGATTACTGGCCGGAACAACATGTCCAAACTGCTGCTCGACAATGTTGTTGACTTTACAAGTACTTTTCAACACAGACGAGATGTAACCACGCGGACGCCTGAAACAAACAGCCAGATAGAATCCTAGTAAAACCGAACTCTCACATTGTGCCGCCAACCATGATAAAGGCTCGTGAAGATTCAATCACCCTTTGCAAGTCAGAGTTGATGTCTAATTGAACGTAGCGCACTTGGTTCTCCGTTGTATTGAAGATGAACTTGGCTGACTCGGACTGCAAAAGAGAGCGGAAAAGTTTGATAATCGACCCAAACAGCTGAACACCATCGACTTTAAGAGGCACTATTGGTTGCTTAAAAATCGAAACCGACGGCGTTGATGAAGAGTCGGCTAAAATGTGGTAAAACTAGGGTCCAAAGATACTCACGATGTAACGGAGTCGCTGGCTCTGAAAACGCTCCGAATCGCCGCAATTTGGACATCTTCGATGGCATCGGAGTTCCCACTCGCTTCACACCCTTTTGCGGTGCCTCTGTTGCCAACCGTGCCTTCTCTTCCTCCTCCTTTTGAAGCTTTGATTGACGAATTGCTTCAGCCAGAGCCGTTAGCTTACCGGCCGAGCTTGTTGTCGGAAACGACTTATTTTGAGAAGATTTAGATTTGAGTGACGTCCAATAGCGAGACAAAATACCCCGACTTTCTCGGATCAGTCCCATAGTTTCAATACGAGTGGCAAGTTTGAGATAGTCGGAAGTTGTTGCCATCTGCAATCGAACGTTTAAGGTGCAAGTTCAAAATCTTACCTCACGTAGTATGTCAACTGGATCCAAAAGCTGAATCTCATCTCCATGTTCCTTGGAACGAAGAAGACCGACAAATCTTTCCAACGCAGTTATGATCTGGCGCACAACGAGAAGCTTCTCTTGTCTAGTTGAGCGAGTATAATCTAAATAAAATTGCAGTGCTTCTTGGGCCAACTCCAGATCGTTCAGACTAAAAAGCACTTGAGTGTAAGAATTGCATTTTACTTTAACGTGAACGACGCGCTTTCGTGAACGGTCGACAGAAAGTTGTGAGCTTCGTAACAACCAGCTACACTGGTCGTTCAGAATGGACACCGTAGCGTCGCGTGAGATCTTGTCAAACAACAGGTTGTACGGCATTGCGATCACATCACACAAAGGAAGCGCTGCTTTAGCAGCAAAGAAAGGGCATGCAGCAATCTTTCGGCCCTCGTGCTTTATCGTAGTCAAGTCGTCCAAAAGAACACCCTTCCAGATGCGAGAACGCAGCTGCAATATGTTTGTTCTTTTGTAGTATGGACAGGTATCGCGTTTCGTGGCCTTTTGCAGCGAGTTCGATTCCTATAATCATTGAGGGCTAGAATAACAACTAAAACTTTTACTATGTTCTCTTGTTCGCCATCATTGATGTCTTCAATATCAAGAGATGCGTTCCTTACCAATCGAGCGCATTCACAGTTGACCAGCGGAGCTGGCAAACCATTCACATTTTGATTCAAACACATGCTCGCTCGAGAACCGATTTGTACTGGTCGTCTGGAACGATGCAATGGGTTGTTCATTTCACGTATGAATTGTGTGAGCTGAGAATGAGTCCTTGACACATAGATCAGCTTCTTGACATGGCTACCAAGCTCAGCAACATTTTTTTTGTCCTGAAATAATCAAATGCAAAGACAACAGAGGAGCTTGCCTGAAAAGACATCGGAATTCGGTCAGCGTTATCATAAATAGACTAAAACAATTGGATCGAAACAAATATGTAATAAACCTGTAGAGCCTCATTTAGCAAGGTGTCCGCCGGCAACTCGTTCATTTGAACATTGATTCGCTTTTGCAGATAAACCTGTTCCTCTAGTTCATCGAGTTCACACTTCAACATGTGCAGCCTTTTAAACCTTTCGTTGTTACCGATCGACTTGTCCTCAGTGACATCTAAATGTGGATGAAAATGACGGCAGATCTTTAGAAAGTCACCATTGCGCTGCTTCTGCAGATTGCAAATCTTCTCCTCAACCCTTTGCTTGTCGTAAGAGTAGTCTACCAGGAAGCTCAACGAACCACACAGAACTGCCAACGACTTGCCTGTTCCTGTTGGTGATTCAAAGATAGCAACCGATCCATCTTTGCACGCAGAGTAGATAGCTTCAGCTAGTTGACGTTGACTTTTGTATGGTTCACGTGGAAACGCTACTCGATCTAAAGACATTAATGAAAAATTTAAATTCTGGAAATTTTGTTTAAATTGGTCAAACAGCAGTGCGCAAGCTCCACTTTTAAGAGTTGTTTTACGAACTTGTTGGCAAAGAATGTCAACTCCAGTTCTCAGCTAGGTGAGCGAAAAGGAAACAATAAAACCGCAGTTTTACAGGTTTTTCAGTCAAAATAAGCTTGCATAATCCATCTGCTAAACCATAGAACACTTCTGTTGGACCATAATTTCACTAGACTATACCATCGGTCAAGGGTTAGACGGCGAATTCTCGCGTTAGTTAATGTTCCCACAAAGCCGGTCAAAATGGGCATACTAGGAGCTTGAGTTTATTTCATTTTATATTTTAATTCAATGAAAACAGATTTCAAACAATAAATGTACCTTTAGAACAAAGTTGGTCTTCAGTGTTTTGAGCGGAAGACAAGGACGACGGCGAATCAGGACTTTCCTCCTCCTCTATCCTTGGAAGTGAGCTATTGAGGTCGGCCACAAACTTTTTAAACGAAGGCGAATTCTCGTCCGGCATGCTTTGACATAAAGTGCTAATAAGAAAGTTCACGAAAGTGTAAAAAAATATTGAATAATTTTAAAAGTTTTCGTTACAGGACCAAAATTTAGATTTAAAATTTTCGGCAACAATTCACTCGAAACGAATTGTTCGTAATTCCGACGTTCTGACTGTTAAGAAAGTTGCCGGTCAATTCTAGAGACAGCAAGCAGGTCTTTATTTTCAGATTAATTCAGCCCAAAAAGTTAAAAATTAGTAACAAACATGGTGTGTTTACTCCGGAGTTTGACTGCTTGCCGCACTGCCGAGAGTGTCTCTAGCTGTTGGATTAGTGCTATCTTCTAAAATGTAGTCCTGAGACTGCTTCAAAGAAAGTACAATATCTTGAGTGGCAACATTTCGAAAAACTCAGAAAAAGGATTTTAAAGTCATAAGCAGGGAAAATATACCTTCACCGGTTGACGTCAAGGAAGGATCTAAACGATTGGACGCGTCAATGAACACCGTCTTCCCTTCTCGGCATGCAAGCGTTGTGAAAGCATTCTCACTAAATACTAATCAACTTGGCGGTCGTCTTCCGCAGAAGGTAACAATTTGCATGAGCGCTCTGTCAACACCATACTTGACAATTTGAACGTTTACTGCTGACATCTGAAAAAGCTTCAAGTTTGAAACGCTAGGCCGGATTGACGTGACGCTTAAATTTGATTCGGCCCTGAAAGAACAGTCGCTTTGCCGTATTTTGAATTATGATTTAACCTGCTGAAATCACAAGTGACAGGTTCTAATCGTCATGTACACATGCACAACAACGATGGTAAGCGCAGCTTCTGTTCTAATGACAATTTGGATTTCAAGTGGTAGATTAAACCTCACAATGCAAGGCTTGAAGTATTCGTTTAAATCTTGTGGACCTGCACTTGTCGTTCAAGCAGTGCTGCATTGTTTACAAGAACAACTAAAAGCTGGTAAAAAGCCAAATTTACAAATGAAATTAAACTGGTCATTCAGTCGATCTTGTTTAGCGAAACGTCAAGTCAATACGTTCAGCTTTAAACCATTGTGGCAAACACGGAGGAAGTAACAAATTACGAAAAGCAAATTTAATTCCCACTCATGCACCTCAAACCTCATGCCATTGTATAAGTTCATTTATAATAGAAGTTTAAATTGAATTGCGTGAGCATGAAGCGCGCTGTATTACCTTTTTAACAGCTCTGGTTGCTCAAAACAGTCCTCGCTTTCAAACTGTCTCCAGCTTGAGCATGTACTCGTAAAACTGCTTCATAGGGTCGCCCAAGACGTTCGCTGTCCCAAACTCGAAATGTCGATTGTCTTCTTAAAGTACTTGGTACAAGAATTGTTGAAATTTTATTTCGTTTTTCGCGTTTAGAATGAAATTGTAAAATAACTGAGTCTCTAGCTCTGTAAGAGTATCTGAGAATAGATGCGCCATTTCTCCGAATTCGCTTTAAATAAAACAGGTGACCACGCATGCACCTGTCGAGTTGTAGGACGACCTACTTACTAAATTTAAGATCTAACCACAAGTTCAGCTACTCTACCTTCGCGTAGTTGATCTAATTCGCCGATAAGCCTACCTATGATGCAACCGTGTTGGCGTCCAGATTGACGGCATCTGGATCGAATTCCGACTAGCAACTTGAGTGGTTTCTAGCTTGTTAAATTAGTTCAAAGAAACTGCTTACTGTAAAGATTTCTAAACCTTGGTGTCGTGGCAGGACCCATTTTTGAGGTTTTAAATTTCTCGCAGCCGGGGGACTTCGCTCAGTGTTATTGCCGATATCGTTGTGTTTTGTCACGATTTACACCATACTTCCGTCTAAGTTTGGTCTAACATGAATATTGCATTTAGCGCTTTGGATTAAATAATGTTTGAATTGAAACAAATATGCGCGGTTTAATTGAAAAGGACGTTGCGTGCCTGGATGTCACTACTACCAGACCATATCGTGACCGGCCTCTTAGCCCCGTTTATTTTTTGTTCAATCATCTGCAGCTTGACCCCCGCTAGTTTGACGCTTTGATGATGCCTATTGCCTAGAATTAGTCGCATTATTTCAATGTAAAGCAACTAACGCGCTTTAGCACTCATGGCTCACGACCAGCTTTATAAACAAGTCAAAGTCAGCAAAGTCGTTGCAGACGTGACGACCCAATTGTAAGCCTGAAAGGGCAGAGATTGTTCCAAGACCTCGTTTTGGGTTTTATGTTTGCCAAACAAGTTCTAGAGGGAGTTCAAAGGTCAAACTGGCTTAGAAAACAGTAAGACAACACTGCCGGTTGACCTTGCGGATTCCAGTTTGATGCACAAGATTTGACTCAAACCCAGCTCTTAAGTGATTGTCGTGGATTGTTTCAAACTACAACAGTCGCGGTTTGAAGACACTGCCTCTCCGGGCTGTTGAGTCCAAAAACAATTATTCTGTAGGAGGAAAACTTAGCTGTTGAGGGTAGATAGAAACAGATAGATATCGTTGCTAAACAATTCTATACCTGCGACTAAGGCAACGAGCTGTGCTCCTGGCGAGTAAGTTCGGACTTGTTTGCGTACGGGCGTTTGACCCACTGTTACCACTCGATTCCATGATTGAGAGATGTCCCAAGTAGAGCTTTCCTTGCATTTGGATTTCACAGACCTGAGCAGTGCTCAACACATTTGACTTTTACACCGTCTTGGAAGCAATTTGTCATCTTGGCACTCCAAAGTAATGGGAATAATCAAGCGACTTATGCTGCCAATCGGTGCATGATCAGCATTGAATACAGCTTGACATCTGATAGAATAATTCACCTTCAGCTATTCTCGACAACGTTGCAGCACGTCCTCTTGAACACTAGCTGGGGAGACCAGTCATGCCTGACTAATGGCACAAGATTGGCCTGAGAACTTTGCGAGTGTGGCGTATGGTGACATGATTTCACTTCTTTACGATTATCCTGCTCATTAGGATGGGATGCCTAGCTAAAAACCTCGACCCCCGGTCATGAACACTGTTGTGAACACCGCAGAGCATGCCGAAGCAGCCACCACTTTACGAGCTGAGTTGGTCGAAGTTTGCATTAGCAATGCCGTGCTTTATCACAATTAACGCTGGTCCTGCGAACAGATGCAACAAGCGTTCTCGACCCTTTATTTCTGAAATGATGCGCGAAGAAGATTTATTTAAAAGTTTGCATAGTCTGCTACGACTGCCTACATCATGCGAAGACAGCAATAAATGCTGGCTCCTTTAAACACGAGAACTATAAGAACCGGTGATTGCTAACGATGGGCTAGCATGAACTGGGACTACTACAAGGAACGTAACAGCAAGCTTCGGATAGCCTTCGTCAAGACCCTGGCTTGACGTCGACCTTGGAAATTCCTAGTAAAAATTAAATTAAATTTACAAAAGTGAAGCCTCGGTCACTCCAGTCAAGACTACAGAAACTTTGGTTACAAATTTTAGGTGCCGGATAAATAAATTAGAAGATTAGATAACCCAAAGCAGTGCCACGCCCTCAGTTTCGGTTCACTTCGGCAACAATGCGCAGAATGTTGAGGAACAGGTTGACGATATCCATGTAAATCATGACGCACGCAATGATGTAGTCCTCTTCGGAGTGCACGTGCATCACCATGTCGATGTCGAAGATCAGATAGACGGAAAAGAGACCAGCCCCGAAAATACTCATCAAGAAGTTGAACGTCGACAACATGAAGATGATCTGAAATCCGAGTTCGAAAGCGTGGACGCCCAACCCTTACCTGCAGCAAAGTTCCAAAAAAAAAGACTATCGACATCGATGCCAAAAGCGCATACTTCTTGGACCAGTCCCGCTTGGACTGCATTGTGTAGGCGAACAGTGAGCCTACGACGGCGACGGTCACCAGCAGCGCTTGGACTACAACCTCTAGTCATAGAAGTGACTAAACTCCAATGTGTGTATTAGCTTCATCCCAAGTTTACCAATGGATGCGACCGTCAGCGCCTGCATCACTGTCCACGTGGCCAGTAGGAAGTAGTTGGCGGGAACGTTGCGAGCATGGATGAACATGGCGAAGAGAACGCCGATCGAGCCGAAGACGCAGGTTAGCATGATCCATGGCCTGAAGAAGCTCAAGTTCACTGTTTTTGTTAGTTTGAAAATGCAGCAACTTTAGGTGATCTTTGCACTTGCCCAACAGTTTTAGATGATTTTCATTTGTATCAGTTTAAAGCAGCAGCTCCCTCTTCCACCCTACCAATCTAAACAATCCTTGGTCGACCTGAGTCAGTCTGGTTCGTAAGAAAACAGCTAATCACCTAGTCGTGACCCGAAAAGACAAGACATTTCTGGTCAGAGCCAGAGCGTCACTAAGCTACAAACCGGGCAGAGTTCTAACGCCTACATTCCTCGCTGCAAAATTACAAGAGAGAATAAACATGGAATATTAAATGGCAAAGGACGGAGCGAGGAGCAGGAAACCAATATTTTCGAAATTAAGACGCAGGAAGCAAACTTGTCGCTGAAGTGAGCAATTGGGCCGTCAAGATGGTTATGATACAGACCCTATCGTCAGTCCCTGACGTTTTTCAAGGTCAAGGTCGACCGTGATGGGTTTCGAGGACTTGATTCAGGTGCTTCAACAAACAGAAGCGAGTTTCTGAGAGCCACTACCTTTGCCAAGCAGGGCTTGCCAGGTTTCCTCCTTTTCAACAACTTTTCCATTTGACTCCCAACAGTTTACCTGCAAAAGTGAAACTAAAAATAGAGTAAATTCGCACAAACCAACTCTTACCTGAAAATGTTGTTTACATTTAGTGTGAAGATTAATCTACATCTCTTCCAAAGGAATTCCCTTACCTACGTAAAAGCACAAGGAGTGAACAGATTTTCTAGGAAATCCCGGAGGAGCAGAGAGGAAGCAGCATTAGAGTAAGTAAGGCCTTGCATCCCTTGCTCCAAATCGGACTCCAGCAGTTTGTCGCTTATCCCTAGGAATGTTGAATTCCGGACATCATGAAGTTTGACTGAGTCGAGCCCCGGTGGAACTTGTTGTTAGTGTGATGATGTTGGTGTGAAGGAGATAAAAGCACTGGCCTCTTCTTAATGCTATGCTACCGCACGGGTTCATTAATGGTTTACGGGATAAATTCATGCTCGTGTCGTTTCTAAAACGTCCTTATTACGCCAGAGGTTGGTAGTTTTTCTGTAAAAAATTTGCAAGTTGTGGAGCTTCTCATTAGGGTTTAAATTACCAAAGATCAAAGTAGAGGGGGGGCCGAGGAATTTCCTTTTGGCACATCTTCGCTGTCCACCAAACAAACGTTTAAGTATTTAATTAAAGGAAGCTGGACGAGAGCCTATTTTTAATTGCAAGAAGCTGTTTTCGACTTCTGTGCAATATGAGGAAAGCATACACAACACAATTGAAAGAACCCCACCTATTTACAAACCTCCCCCCCTGTTTTTAAATTGTTTTCGAATTTATTCTATTCAAAACAACACCAACCACTCTATACTATAGCCCATCCCCCACTATACTTCAACGCGGTCCCTTCCCCCTTTCCTTCCACAAACTAAAGAACGACCTCTCCCCCCTTTTCCTTCTAC
>JACCHV010000714.1:0-16793 GCA_018907245.1 Eupristina koningsbergeri | reverse complement strand
CTTTTATAGATGGTTTAACATTCTTGTTTCTTATGAGAATTTATAATCATACAACAACCTACGGTAGCATTGGTTCTTCTGTTGAGCGCGACATAGCTTGGAGTTTTGTTCGCAAACGGCATGTCAACGGAAACTCAATTTGAAGGATATTTAGGCGGGCGAAGAGAACGGGACGGCCTATGTTGAGCAAACGCATGTCTCGAAAGAGGTAGGAAGAAGTTATTCGAAGACAGTTTAATGCAATTGTTTATTAAGCCCAAGATCGAGTCTATTAATGGTTGTAGCTATTATGATGCTGCTTTTGCCGCAGTACTCAGACGCACGCCGCCGACTTTGCGGCCAGAAGTTTACAGACGAGCTAGCAGACGTGTGTGCCAAACATCCCTGCAGTGACCAAGCTTCTGCACGACAGAAGAGTGAGTTGAGCAAATTGCTGTAGTTCTATCATGTTGATTGCAGGACACCACAGTCAACTGGAAGACGCAGTCGATCTTACGATAGAGATAATCAACCCAGAGTTGTACTTCTTTCGCCGATTCAGAAGATCGCGCAGCCTTATCGAAGAGTGCTGCAGCAAAGGTTGCACTCGCGCATATCTAAGCACTTACTGTTGTTTGGACAGTAAGTATTAGTCTAGCGAGTCTGAACTGATCGTTAAAAGTATTAGGTTTAGACGATCATATTAAGGATCGTTTTGTTCTAAGTAGAAAATTTTTAATAAAATAGTTTGTGTTATTGTCTAATAGATAGTATCCTTTACTCAAGAGCTTATTCCTCGCAACAAACACAGCTAACACAAAAAACGACTTATTTATTACAACAAGAATAATCCAAAACACACTTCGAACAAAACTAACATCTAGCTACCTTGAAGACAACACTGCGAACTAATCAAAACGTTCTACTCGAGAAACGACCAAATTACAATCCGCTCAAAATATATTAGAATTTTTCCATGAAGACAAGCGTACATGACGTCGAGCGTATCAAGCTTCTTAATTAACGACGCATTGTTGTTGGAAAGCCGACTGTCGATCTTAGCCTGATTATGCAGAATCTGCACTATTGCCTAAAGCATCTTTTGGACTTGCTTTAGTAATCGTGATGTGAAAACAAACAATTTCTAATAGATGTGCTTAGGTTGTCTGAACTGCAGATGTACACGACAATCTCAGGATTAAATGGATCGAGCAATAATAACAATTTGAAATGCAGTTGTTGAAAGTGAAGCTCTCTGCTCTGCTCGGTAGTGTTGCTGAATCAAAAGCAGCGTTGTAATGTATAATGTTGAGTGTAAGACCATGTTTGATTAAATGTTGTAAACATATCTTTTTTAGAAACTTGAACACAATACCGCAATCTATGCTAGAGTTAGTGATGCCGACAATAAATCGCAATACATCACCAGTCAAACACGCTCAAAACTGGATGAATTTGAAACACGGTTTAGCAATCAATTTTCGACGCTAATGTCGCGGTTCTAACGCGACTAAGTTTCAAGACAAAAACATCGCGCGAGCAAGAGCTTGTTGAACATTATTGTTTTGGCTGAGCTTATGTGATTTATTGAGTATCGTTGATTTTTTTTAATGGCTATTATTGGTTGTCTGACAAGCACTGTTTATTCCATTTATTCTTGGAGATCGATTATATCGTGGATAGTACTAGGTTGTTCATTAAGTTGTAAAAATTATATTTAATGTTAACATTGTATCAATGTAAGATCTAACCAAAAAGTTAAGCAATTAGCAATCGAAATAGTCGTCATTATTGCTGGTAATTATTTGTCGTGTTGCTTAAGCTTATGGATACTCCGGCAATATTAGTTTTGATTCTTTGAAAAGAAGAATTTTGTAGACGAATTTTTTTTTTCATGCGTTCTTATCATTTTGCACGCAATCAGTGCTCTAATACTCGTAATAAGTAAGAGTCGTTTGGCGCTATGATTAGGCTGTACGCGGAAGCTTTCAATGTTCCGATTCTAAGTCTTATCTTCTGCAGTGTTTTCTTCGCTGTATCGACCACACATAGTCGTCAATGCAAATCACTGATGTTTGATAAGTTCTAGGAGTGCAGTGTGCTTTTTCGAGTTGTTTACAACATACAGTCGACTTAACATTATGTCCTAGCTTGATAAGCTTTTTAAAAAATGGTTTCGCCGGATTTTGTCACGTACGAAGTATCGCTCTTCGGTTCCAAAAGTTGTTTCTGTACGTTTGTTGACGCTTCTGGTCGAACGATCTTCATTCGCCACGACGCCCACAATTTGCAAATAAAGTAAATTTTTAATGGCTGATCGCAATATGTTTTGGAAACAACGCTTGGTGATGTCTACGAACAGCCTGCTTATAATCTTCACTCGCTTTCGGGCCTCCGAATTTCTTGAGCACTCAGCGACTTTTGAGCCGCTTTTTGTTTAACAAAAGTTACATTAAATAACTTAAAGAACTTTACTTGCAGCCTTCCATATCTCGTGCATTGCCGAATGATCACAACCAAAATTGTCGGCTAGCATGAGCGCAGTCATCAGAGAATGCTTGTCAACAATTGTGACAACAACAGCTTGATCAATTTTTCTAAAACGTGCGAACCTTTTTTGTCATCAGTATCGACTGAATTTTTTTGAGCATTGTAAACCATTGATAAGCAATGGATCTGGATACAGTTTCGGCTTCTTGAACTTCGTTGCTATAATCTTTAATTTCGTTCACGCTGTAGCCAAACTCGAATTGCAGCAATTATCAGAAAACTTTGTTTTTTTTTTAAATTTAAAATAGAAAAAATGTTTGGCAAAATGATAGTTCAAATTATAACAAAGATGATTGCATAAAAAGTTTTGCACTTTTAATAAATTACTTTTTTTTTTACAAATTTCAAAACTCAATGAACATTCTCATCGTTTCGTATAATAACAATTGACGACTAATAAGTAGAGCAAGAACCTTGTGTTCGGAAAAATAAAAATGTTAGCAACTAAACTGATCTTTCTTTGCCAGTTCAAAAAGTTTCGCTAGCGTGTTTTTCGCGAGAAGATCTCAGCAGGTTCAAATCGCCACAATTCAAATAGTACGGATTTCAAATCACGCTTGCTGTGCTCTTACACTCATCAGTTTCTATGCGATTATATTAAAACTTTAAGTTAAAGTCCAGTCGGATCAGCAAGCGACAATAATTAAAATTCAATACAACAACAACGACTCAAAAATACAATTTGTCGAATACTAAGATTTATTCTCTACTGCACTAAAAGTCTTCAAGTAGAATCATCTGATGTTATAAATTCTGATAGCTATGGTTAACCATGCTTATCCGTTAAAACGTTGCTTTTTTTTTTATCGACACTGATCTTAAAATAAAAGTTGTGATTTCAGGAGCAAGTATCAAAGCAACAATACTTTCATAGAAAACGAAGAATGCGGCTATGAAATAACAATATAAGCGAGTTTTTGTGGTTAACCAGAAAAAAACGGCTTCTTAAACTTGTTGCAACTAACAAGAATTTTCTATAATCCACCTTCAATCGCCAATGCTTTCAATTTTGAAAACAAAGCAGAACACAAGCAAAATTATTTGGTTTTGGAATTATGAAAAGAATTATAAACAGGTTATAAATAAATATTTTATTTATTTATTTAAAAAATATGAAGAAGATGTTGACTTCTGGTGTATTTTTGAGTGCGCGAGAAACGCGGACTTCTTGCGACAAGCATATCGACGTTTATCGGCATTTTAAAAAAAGCAGTTGTTTTTTTTTTGGGTTTCGCTATGTTCTTATATATATAAATTGTGACAATAAAACCTTTAAATTCGATCAGTACAATCGATAATTTTGCTTTCGCACAATATCAAAAGCCAAGAATTTCTGCTTGGTTGATATATTCTTCTAACAAACGTTTATTGTCAGCACTTTTGTGCTATCAATAAAATTATTTGGCTTTGAAAATAGAATATCATAATTGCAAGCAAATCGAAACCAACAGCAATCTTGGGCAAGTCACTAACAACAGAGCAAACTTTGTTCACTAACTCCTCCTTCGTTTACAAAAATAAGCTAAATCGAAAGTTATCTTAAACCTTGCTTATCTTCTTTCACAGTCGCTTTATAAGCAACGACATTGTTCAAGATCGGACACTTTTGTAGATGGTTTAACATTCTTGTTTCTTATGAGAATTTATAATCATACAACAGCCTATGGTGGCATTGGTTCTTCTGTTGAGCGCGACATAGCTTGTAGTTTTTTCGCGAACGCATTCACCGGAAACTCATTTTACGGATATTTAGCGAGCATAAATAGAGCGCAGCCTGATGTTGAGCAAACGCATGTCTCGAAAGAGGTAGGAAGAAGTTATTCGAAGACAGTTTAATGCAATTGTTTATTAAGCCCAAGATCGAGTCTATTAATGGTTGTAGCTATTATGATGCTGCTTTTGCCGCAGTACTCAGACGCACGCCGCCGACTTTGCGGCCAGAAGTTTACAGACGAGCTAGCAGACGTGTGTGCCAAACATCCCTGCAGTGACCAAGCTTCTGCACGACAGAAGAGTGAGTTGAGCAAATTGCTGTAGTTCTATCATGTTGATTGCAGGACACCACAGTCAACTGGAAGACGCAGTCGATCTTACGATAGAGATAATCAACCCAGAGTTGTACTTCTTTCGCCGATTCAGAAGATCGCGCAGCCTTATCGAAGAGTGCTGCAGCAAAGGTTGCACTCGCGCATATCTAAGCACTTACTGTTGTTTGGACAGTAAGTATTAGTCTAGCGAGTCTGAACTGATCGTTAAAAGTATTAGGTTTAGACGATCATATTAAGGATCGTTTTGTTCTAAGTAGAAAATTTTTAATAAAATAGTTTGTGTTATTGTCTAATAGATAGTATCCTTTACTCAAGAGCTTATTCCTCGCAACAAACACAGCTAACACAAAAAACGACTTATTTATTACAACAAGAATAATCCAAAACACACTTCGAACAAAACTAACATCTAGCTACCTTGAAGACAACACTGCGAACTAATCAAAACGTTCTACTCGAGAAACGACCAAATTACAATCCGCTCAAAATATATTAGAATTTTTCCATGAAGACAAGCGTACATGACGTCGAGCGTATCAAGCTTCTTAATTAACGACGCATTGTTGTTGGAAAGCCGACTGTCGATCTTAGCCTGATTATGCAGAATCTGCACTATTGCCTAAAGCATCTTTTGGACTTGCTTTAGTAATCGTGATGTGAAAACAAACAATTTCTAATAGATGTGCTTAGGTTGTCTGAACTGCAGATGTACACGACAATCTCAGGATTAAATGGATCGAGCAATAATAACAATTTGAAATGCAGTTGTTGAAAGTGAAGCTCTCTGCTCTGCTCGGTAGTGTTGCTGAATCAAAAGCAGCGTTGTAATGTATAGTGTTGAGTGTAAGACCATGTTTGATTAAATGTTGTAAACATATCTTTTTTAGAAACTTGAACACAATACCGCAATCTATGCTAGAGTTAGTGATGCCGACAATAAATCGCAATACATCACCAGTCAAACACGCTCAAAACTGGATGAATTTGAAACACGGTTTAGCAATCAATTTTCGACGCTAATGTCGCGGTTCTAACGCGACTAAGTTTCAAGACAAAAACATCGCGCGAGCAAGAGCTTGTTGAACATTATTGTTTTGGCTGAGCTTATGTGATTTATTGAGTATCGTTGATTTTTTTTAATGGCTATTATTGGTTGTCTGACAAGCACTGTTTATTCCATTTATTCTTGGAGATCGATTATATCGTGGATAGTACTAGGTTGTTCATTAAGTTGTAAAAATTATATTTAATGTTAACATTGTATCAATGTAAGATCTAACCAAAAAGTTAAGCAATTAGCAATCGAAATAGTCGTCATTATTGCTGGTAATTATTTGTCGTGTTGCTTAAGCTTATGGATACTCCGGCAATATTAGTTTTGATTCTTTGAAAAGAAGAATTTTGTAGACGAATTTTTTTTTTCATGCGTTCTTATCATTTTGCACGCAATCAGTGCTCTAATACTCGTAATAAGTAAGAGTCGTTTGGCGCTATGATTAGGCTGTACGCGGAAGCTTTCAATGTTCCGATTCTAAGTCTTATCTTCTGCAGTGTTTTCTTCGCTGTATCGACCACACATAGTCGTCAATGCAAATCACTGATGTTTGATAAGTTCTAGGAGTGCAGTGTGCTTTTTCGAGTTGTTTACAACATACAGTCGACTTAACATTATGTCCTAGCTTGATAAGCTTTTTAAAAAATGGTTTCGCCGGATTTTGTCACGTACGAAGTATCGCTCTTCGGTTCCAAAAGTTGTTTCTGTACGTTTGTTGACGCTTCTGGTCGAACGATCTTCATTCGCCACGACGCCCACAATTTGCAAATAAAGTAAATTTTTAATGGCTGATCGCAATATGTTTTGGAAACAACGCTTGGTGATGTCTACGAACAGCCTGCTTATAATCTTCACTCGCTTTCGCTTTTGGGCCTCCGAATTTCTTGAGCACTCAGCGACTTTTGAGCCGCTTTTTGTTTAACAAAAGTTACATTAAATAACTTAAAGAACTTTACTTGCAGCCTTCCATATCTCGTGCATTGCCGAATGATCACAACCAAAATTGTCGGCTAGCATGAGCGCAGTCATCAGAGAATGCTTGTCAACAATTGTGACAACAACAGCTTGATCAATTTTTCTAAAACGTGCGAACCTTTTTTGTCATCAGTATCGACTGAATTTTTTTGAGCATTGTAAACCATTGATAAGCAATGGATCTGGATACAGTTTCGGCTTCTTGAACTTCGTTGCTATAATCTTTAATTTCGTTCACGCTGTAGCCAAACTCGAATTGCAGCAATTATCAGAAAACTTTGTTTTTTTTTTAAATTTAAAATAGAAAAAATGTTTGGCAAAATGATAGTTCAAATTATAACAAAGATGATTGCATAAAAAGTTTTGCACTTTTAATAAATTACTTTTTTTTTTACAAATTTCAAAACTCAATGAACATTCTCATCGTTTCGTATAATAACAATTGACGACTAATAAGTAGAGCAAGAACCTTGTGTTCGGAAAAATAAAAATGTTAGCAACTAAACTGATCTTTCTTTGCCAGTTCAAAAAGTTTCGCTAGCGTGTTTTTCGCGAGAAGATCTCAGCAGGTTCAAATCGCCACAATTCAAATAGTACGGATTTCAAATCACGCTTGCTGTGCTCTTACACTCATCAGTTTCTATGCGATTATATTAAAACTTTAAGTTAAAGTCCAGTCGGATCAGCAAGCGACAATAATTAAAATTCAATACAACAACAACGACTCAAAAATACAATTTGTCGAATACTAAGATTTATTCTCTACTGCACTAAAAGTCTTCAAGTAGAATCATCTGATGTTATAAATTCTGATAGCTATGGTTAACCATGCTTATCCGTTAAAACGTTGCTTTTTTTTTTATCGACACTGATCTTAAAATAAAAGTTGTGATTTCAGGAGCAAGTATCAAAGCAACAATACTTTCATAGAAAACGAAGAATGCGGCTATGAAATAACAATATAAGCGAGTTTTTGTGGTTAACCAGAAAAAAACGGCTTCTTAAACTTGTTGCAACTAACAAGAATTTTCTATAATCCACCTTCAATCGCCAATGCTTTCAATTTTGAAAACAAAGCAGAACACAAGCAAAATTATTTGGTTTTGGAATTATGAAAAGAATTATAAACAGGTTATAAATAAATATTTTATTTATTTATTTAAAAAATATGAAGAAGATGTTGACTTCTGATGTATTTTTGAGTGCGCGAGAAACGCGGACTTCTTGCGACAAGCATATCGACGTTTATCGACATTTTAAAAAAAGCAGTTGTTTTTTTTTTGGGTTTCGCTATGTTCTTATATATATAAATTGTGACAATAAAACCTTTAAATTCGATCAGTACAATCGATAATTTTGCTTTCGCACAATATCAAAAGCCAAGAATTTCTGCTTGGTTGATATATTCTTCTAACAAACGTTTATTGTCAGCACTTTTGTGCTATCAATAAAATTATTTGGCTTTGAAAATAGAATATCATAATTGCAAGCAAATCGAAACCAACAGCAATCTTGGGCAAGTCACTAACAACAGAGCAAACTTTGTTCACTAACTCCTCCTTCGTTTACAAAAATAAGCTAAATCGAAAGTTATCTTAAACCTTGCTTATCTTCTTTCACAGTCGCTTTATAAGCAACGACATTGTTCAAGATCGGACACTTTTGTAGATGGTTTAACATTCTTGTTTCTTATGAGAATTTATAATCATACAACAGCCTATGGTGGCATTGGTTCTTCTGTTGAGCGCGACATAGCTTGTAGTTTTTTCGCAAACGCATTCAACGGAAACTCATTTTACGGATATTTAGCGGGCGAAGATAAAGCGGCGCCTGATGTTGAGCAAACGCATGTCTCGAATGAGGTAAGAGGAAGTTATTCGAAGACAGTTTAATGCAATGGTTTATTAAGCCCAAGATCGAGTCTACTAATGGTTGTAGCTATTATGATGCTGCTTTTACCGCAGTACTCAGACGCACGCCGCCGACTTTGCGGCCAGAAGCTTACAGACGAGCTAGCAGACGTGTGTGCTAAACACCCCTGCAGTGATCAGGCTTCTGCACGACAGAAGAGTGAGTTGAGCAAATTGCTGTAGTTCTATCATGTCGATTGCAGGACACCACAGTCAACTGGAAGACGCAGTCGATCTTACGATGGAGATAATCAACCCAGAGTTGTACTTCTTTCGCCGATTCAGAAGATCACGCAGCCTTATCGAAGAGTGCTGCAGCAAAGGTTGCACTCGCGCATATCTAAGCACTTACTGTTGTTTGGACAGTAAGTATTAGTCTAACGAGTCTGAACTGATCGTTAAAAGTATTAGGTTTGAACGATCATATTAAGGATCATTTTGTTCTAAGTAGAAAATTTTAAACTAAATAGTTTCTGTTACTGTCTAATAGATAGTATCCTTTACTCAAGAGCTTATTCCTCGCAACAAACACAGTTAACACAAAAAACGACTTATTTATTACAACAAGAATAATCCAAAACACACTTCGAACAAAACTAACATCTAGCTACTTTGAAGACAACACTGCGAACTAATCAAAACGTTCTACTCGAGAAACGACCAAATTACAATCCGCTCAAAATATATTAGAATTTTTCCATGAAGACAAGCGTACATGACGTCGAGCGTATCAAGCTTCTTAAATAACGACGCATTGTTGTTGGAAAGCCGACTGTCGATCTTAGCCTGATTATGCAGAATCTGCACTATTGCCTAAAGCATCTTTTGGACTTGCTTTAGTAATCGTGATGTGAAAACAAACAATTTCTAATAGATGTGCTTAGGTTGTCTGAACTGCAGATGTACACGACAATCTCAGGATTAAATGGATCGAGCAATAATAACAATTTGAAATGCAGTTATTGAAAGTAAAACTCTGCTCTGCTAGGTAGTGTTGCTGAATCAAAAGCAGCGTTGTAATGTATAATGTTGAGTGTAAGACCATGTTTGATTAAATGTTGTAAACATATCTTTTTTAGAAACTTGAACACAATACCGCAATCTATGCTGGAGTTAGTGATGCCGACAATAAATCGCAATACATCACCAGTCAAACACGCTCAAAACTGGATGAATTTGAAACACGGTTTAGCAATCAATTTTCTATGCTAATGTCGCGGTTCTAACGCGCGTAAGAGTTTGCTGAACATTATTATTTTAATTCAGTTTATGTGATATATTGAGTTTTGTTGATTTCTTAGTGGCTGTTCTGCATTGTTTAACAAGCACTGTTTATTCTATTTATTCTTAGAGATTGATTATATTGTGGATAGTACTAGGTTGTCCACTAAGTTTTAAACTAGTGTTTAAAATTAACATTGTATCAATGTAAGATCTAACCAAAAAGTTAAGCAATTAGCAATCGAAATAGTCGCCATTATTGCTGGTAATTATTTGTCGTGTTGCTTAAGTTTATGGATACTCCGGCAATATTAGTTTTGATTCTTTGAAACGAAGAATTTTGTAGATGAATTTTTTTTTCATGCGTTCTTATCATTTTGCACGCAATCAGTGCTCTAATACTCGTAATAAGTAAGAGTCGTTTGGCGCTATGATTAGGCTGTACGCGGAAGCTTTCAATGTTCCGATTCTAAGTCTTATCTTCTGCAGTGTTTTCTTCGCTGTATCGACCACACATAGTCGTCAATGCAAATCACTGATGTTTGATAAGTTCTAAGAGTGCAGTGTGCTTTTTCGGGTTGTTTACAACATACAGTCGACTTAACATTATGTCCTTGCTTGATAAGCTTTCAAAAAATTAGTTCCGTTAATTCTGCCATGTACGAAGTTTCGTTCTTTTGCTCCAAAAATTCTTTGTGTTTGTCGGAACTTTTGGTCGTACGATCTTCACTTCTTACAACGCTCATGTTTTTCAAATAAAGTCCATTTTTCATAGCAGATCATAATATAGTTCAAAAACAATGCTTGGTGATGTTTACGGAGCAGCCTGTTTGCAATCTTTACTCGCTTCGGGCTTCTGTGAGTTGCTTGGGCATTCAATGACTTTTAAGCCGCTTTTTGCCTTACGAAAGTTGCGTTAAATAACTCGAAGAACTTTACTCTCGGCATTGAGTATCTCGTGCATTGCTAAATGATCACAGCCAAAATCTTCGGCCAGCACGAGCGTAGTCATCGAAGGATGCTTGTCGACAGTCATGGCAACAACAGCTCGATCAATTTTCCAGAGCGTGCGAATCTTTTTGTTCACAGTATCAGCTGATTTTCTTCAGCCGAATAAATCGATGCTTTGCGTGTGGTATATTCTGTGGGAATCAATTTTTAGAAGCTTATCAGGCAAGGAAAGGTTGGTAACTTATAGGTCTGTTGCAGGCATCTTGAAAACACTTATCAAGCCTTTCAAAATCATCAAACTGTAGCAATTTTTCTTGGCAACAATGCATAATCCCACTAATCAAAGAAAACGCAAGAGAAGATTGAGGACTTGATGGCAGCATCTAAACCATCTGCTGCACAGCCCAGGTATCGCACCAAGTGACTTCGGGTTATTTTGAGCAGAGAAATGCATGAATTTCTTATGGAACGTTTGTGTATGGAAAGACACAATCGAGAATACTCGCTTCTTTTATCTTTACGTCAAATTATATGAAAATGTGGATATCGATTTGGTATAATTGTTGTGTTTTCTCAGCTGTAATGCCAGCGTCACGATGGACTCTGTTGAGTGCTATCTTGACGCTTGAAACGTTGAATATGTGGTTAAGATGTAGTTAAATGGTTTGAGTGCCAGCTTTATTTTAAATTACAATCACGATGGTATAACGAAAAACATGCTTTTCAGAAGAATAAAACCAATTGAAACGTAAACCCTGACTCTGGATAACTGCTTTGTTTGCTTGTTGCTGCAGTAAATCATAGTGAGTTTATTCAAATGTTTTTTTCAGATGCAGTTTAATCAAAGGTCGTTATTTACATCGCTACTTAAAAGTATTATAATTTTTAATTTTAGCTAAATTTGTTTGTGTCTAAAAAGTAATTGTGACTTAGGTTTCGGGCTTCACAGTCACCAAAAATCTTATTTAGTTTTTATGTATTGATTATTCCTATATGAATTAGTAACTCAGAGGAATAATAATAACAGTTACTCGTTGCCAGATCAAACCCCTGTTGCAATTCGAACTCAAAGGCTTCTCGACGCGAAGAACATGCTAGCTAATCACAGGAGGAGAGCCTGATTTTATTATTTGCCCAGTTTTATTTTTTGCTATTGTATATTTTTTCGCTAGTTCTATTGGCTAACGTTGATAGTTTGGGAATAAATTGTGTAAGCTAAGGTTATCCTATTGCGTTTAACTCTATTGCTCTACACCCTGATTTCTAATTAGTGCATTCGATCGATTGTATACTGTTATGTCCTTGATTGGGATGACGTCCCCAGTGGGCCGGTTTGTGGTCGGACATACCTAAATAGAGGAGTTGACGCGCACGTGATTATAAGTTAAAGCAATCCCTAATCACTCTAGAGCTTGAGTTCAATCTTTATTAAAGCAGAATAAAGTGGTAGTACAAAAAGAATTAAATGAGTTAACCAAAAAGTGACGAGAATGCTGTGGTGCACACAAGCGCTTAATCACACGCATTCCGTGTGGGACTCATTAACGTTTGAAACGGCTCCAACATATACTTATCGCAAACTGATACTACGGACGACTGTGTGTTTTCACTTGTGTCGGATAGTGACAGTCCTTTTTTCTGCACAATCTCTTCTTTGGAGGACCATTGTTGATGCAGGCTGCTCTGCTCTTTTATGTAAGTTTAGGTGTCGAGTTGACGGGGCTTGTGAGCAGTATGAGGCTACTATGTGTAGCTGGGTGGGAGCCGTACTAAGCTGTTACTCTGCTGAGATGCACTGCGCTAACCTTTGGGCCAGTTAGCCGAATTAGACTGATTGCACGCAGCTGGGATGGAGCCTGACTAAAGATTTGATGATTAAAAATAATGGGGGCTACTGTCGCAAGCGGAACCTTGGTGCGTTGCGAGAACTTAACGTTGTTGTGAAAGAGGAAGAAGGAACCAAAAAAAGCGCGGGAATGATTGAGGAGTCGATGGGAAAAGCTGGAAAGGGCTTGTTGCGTTTCGAATAGGAGTAGAACTGAAAGCGAAAAGCTGCGTTTTTCACGGGTACAAATGAGCTAGGAAGCCGGGCTGCGGAGCTTGAGGTTGGAACGGAAGGCCGAACGGCGCCTACCCAGACAGGAGGATGAAGTTAGCTAGGCCGATGGCCCCTTATAGCAGCACCCTAGTGTGCTGAGTGATAAAAAGGACGACAACTCAGAGCAGGTCAGGAGTGGGGACTAGCAGGGCTCACACGCAGTTATGCAGCCGGCTCCGCTTTATCACTGGCTGAGCAATCTGAAAGACGCAAAAAACCGGCAGCAGGGAACAACTAAGTAGGGCTTGGAGCCACGTAGGTATGGCTCGCAAATGCTGGCGCGACACTACCCTCCATCTGCTAAGTAATCACCGCGGCCTGAGACACTGATCTAGGCTGGCACAACTGACTGTTTAAAGGAAGGTGAAGCTAAGTGGATGATTGAGAGGTTTTAACAGCGAAGTAGTAGCGAGAGGAAGCCATTAAATGGTTTGTTGTTTGCGTGTGCTTAGCGTGATATAGAAAATGAATTAAATTGAAAACGAGCTTATCACTCACTTGACTTCTGAATAAGTTTGAAGAATTTAATCGTTTTTGGGTGAACAACTTGATCGAATCAACCAAATTAATTGGCTCCTTGTAGGGCTTAGATTCAATTGAGAGCTTTAATTGCCGCTGGTTGCAGGGCTGATTTCAAGCTTGGTGGTTGTAGGCCTTTACTGCTTGTGTGAGCTATATTCGTGAATAAACTGTCTAACTTGTAATCGGTTGCATGCGAGGTGCACCTACCATGCATTACTATCACGCGGGTGCAATCTGCAACGTCGTTGCTGCTTGACTTGCTGAGTGAGTGTTTGCCATGTATAGCGTTTAGTGTGTACGCCCTTCTAGTCCTAACGTCGCTTCGTCGGTAGATCGTAAATTGAGACAGATGTGTGCAAAGCAGGCTGCTTGCAATGTTGCCCTACTGTTGCTTTTGGGCTTGTGTGAATTTGTTGGGGATGCAGCAATTTTAAAGCACCTTTTAGCTTACAGAAGTTACGTTAACTGGGTTTAAATTAAAGAACCTCACCTGGAGCATACAATATTCTTTGAATCGTGCAATGAGGACAACCAAATTGATGGGTCATCATGCGGGTGATGATCAGAGGATACTTTGGGCAGACGTGACAACAGCACTTTGGTGAACTTTTTGGGGATGATGGGGCTTCTTTTGTGGTTAGTATGGATTTGATGCCTTTTAAAGTTGGAGAAGCCTGGATAGGCAGTTAATTATGATAGAGTTGCGGCTTTTTGGACTTGGTTGATATGGTCTATGGGGTGTTTTACACTGGGGCGAAAGCCAAACTGGAATTTTAGCAGTTGTGGAATAAGAGCTGTATTTTTTGCATTTTAAACTGTTGGAGGCGTTTAAAGTGGGCTGGGTGGGGAATGGAATGGTTGAGGCGAAAGCGCAGTGACAAGCATTCATGTGGTTTGGTTTTTAGTTGAAGTTGCGAGCAGTGCGTTATTGGTTATTGCTAATGGTAATAAAGGATGACACGTAGGTTGGGCATAATTTAAGATTGACATAACACTAGCGTGGCACAAAACAAGTGCTGTTTAGATGAGGCTGAGGAGAAAGGAATGGGCTGGTGAAGAGGAGGGTGACAACAGTTAGAATGAATTGCTGGTGGTTTGGCGAGATTGATTTTTTGAGGACTGTTTGGAGTGGGAGTATGAAAAGTACAGGAGGCAACAAATGTGCTTGGCGCACAGCTTGAATTTTTGCATTTGGTTGTTTGTGCGTGATTGTTATTGATGGTGTAGCGAGTGGATAGTGCTTGTGTAGCAATTGCAATGATGTGTGTTGTATGGCTGTAGGAGTTGGGAAATGGCTTTGAACTGTATTGGATGGAAGGCTTGCTGAAGTGTATTGATGGTAGGAAGAAGGGTAAATTGGGGTCTGGGGATTTGTGGGTAAGGAGGCAGACTGAGAGTATTTGGTGAGTGGTTGAGTAGTTTGGCTATGTTGTGTTTTCTAGGAGATAAAGCTATTAGGGAATAGGTGGGGGTTTTAGGCGGCGTTGGTGGAAGAAGATTTAGACTGTGATAGGATAAAAATGTTGGTGTAATGGAGGTGAGGATATTGTAGGGTGCGTTAAGTAGGAAGGTGGATGGGTAGTTGTGGAGGGTTATGTTGTGGTATTTAAAATTGTACTGGTGGATGAGGGAGTTGAGGTGGAGGAGTTGGTATAGCGGAGGTAAGAAGAAAATGTTGATAAATAGGAGAGTACAGGTGTGTTGGGTGGTTATGGGAAATGTGTTTGAGTTGTAAGGAAGAGTAGATAGATATAGTAAGGAGGTAGAGAGAAATAGTAAAGTGAAAGAGTGATTAGGGAAATGAAGAAGTTTTTTTGAATAATAGAAAATGTTATTATTATAGGATTGATGTGGGAATAAATGATTATTATAGGATTTAGGGTATGGGGTAGTTGAGGAAGTAGATTGGGTTGAGTTTCAGTTGTTTTTGATTTCTTATATTTGAGGAAGAGGAAGTGAAGAGATTGAATTGGAGGAAGATTTGGTTTTAGTATGGAAAGGAGGGGAAGGTTGGGAGAGGCGGAGGGAGGCTTGGGAGGCTTGGGTTGGGAGGGGCAGAGGCATGAGGGAGGGGAGTGAAGCCGAGGGGAGTGAACCGAGAGGCTAGGGCTGCCAGAGGCTAGGCATGTGGCTAGGGTTTCCCATGGCTTGTGGCTGCTACTTGGCTTCTGGCTAGTGCAAGGGTTTGGCTTGGCTTAGGTCTGTCTGGGTAAAAGGTTTAGGTCAAGGTCTGGCTTCGGCTTCTCCCATCTTCATAAGGGTTTGGCTAAGATAAACATTAGGCTTCAGTTAGGTAAAAGGTAAAAGTAAGGGTTTTGGCTTCAGTTAGGTAAAAGGTTTAGGCTTCAGTTAGGTAAAAGGCTTCAGTTAGGTAAAAGGCTTACAGTTCAGTTAAGGGCTGTGGGCTGTGGCTAGGGCTGTGGGCTGTGGCTAGGGCTGTGGCTAGGGCTGTGGCTAGGGCTTAGGTTTGGCTTGACTTCTACTTACATTTAGGCTTTAGGCTTTAGGCTTAGGCTTAGGCCGATCATGCTAGGGCTATCTTTAGGGCTAGGGCAATCTTTAGGCTTGGGCTGTGGCTAGGGTAAAGGGGTGGGTGTGTGGGGGTTTAGGGTTTAGGTTTAGGCTTAGAATTAGGCTATTAGGTTTAGAGTTGGGTAAAGGGGTTAGGGTTACGTAAAGGGTTAGGGCTAGGGCTGTGGCTAGGGCTTAGGTTTGGCTTGACTTCTACTTACATTTAGGCTTTAGGCTTTAGGCTTAGGCTTAGGCCGATCATGCTAGGGCTATCTTTAGGGCTAGGGCAATCTTTAGGCTTGGGCTGTGGCTAGGGTAAAGGGGTGGGTGTGTGGGGGTTTAGGGTTTAGGTTTAGGCTTAGAATTAGGCTATTAGGTTTAGAGTTGGGTAAAGGGGTTAGGGTTACGTAAAGGGTTAGGGCTAGGGCTGTGGCTAGGGCTTAGGTTTGGCTTGACTTCTACTTACATTTAGGCTTTAGGCTTTAGGCTTAGGCTTAGGCCGATCATGCTAGGGCTATCTTTAGGGCTAGGGCAATCTTTAGGCTTGGGCTGTGGCTAGGGTAAAGGGGTGGGTGTGTGGGGGTTTAGGGTTTAGGTTTAGGCTTAGAATTAGGCTATTAGGTTTAGAGTTGGGTAAAGGGGTTAGGGTTACGTAAAGGGTTAGGGCTAGGGCTGTGGCTAGGGCTTAGGTTTGGCTTGACTTCTACTTACATTTAGGCTTTAGGCTTTAGGCTTAGGCTTAGGCCGATCATGCTAGGGCTATCTTTAGGGCTAGGGCAATCTTTAGGCTTGGGCTGTGGCTAGGGTAAAGGGGTGGGTGTGTGGGGGTTTAGGGTTTAGGTTTAGGCTTAGAATTAGGCTATTAGGTTTAGAGTTGGGTAAAGGGGTTAGGGTTACGTAAAGGGTTAGGGCTAGGGCTGTGGCTAGGGCTTAGGCTTAGGCTTAGGCTTAGGCTTAGGCTTAGGCTTAGGCTT
>JACCHV010000712.1:0-15456 GCA_018907245.1 Eupristina koningsbergeri | reverse complement strand
AGCTCCGCTACGCACTCACTCAGATGAACTGCGAGCAGCTGGACCGAGTATTACGGCGCAGCTTCTTCAAGCTGACGCTGCTAATTGATGAGACTAGGCAATTTGATTCAAAACAATCTCCATAGAAAACTAATCGTACTATTTCACCTGAAGAATAGAAACTGCGGCAGCACAAAGCTTGAATTTCATCAATGTAGAAAGTAAAGCTCGCCTTATTGATGCATATGTCTTCCCACCCCTTAAACTACTTATTCTGCAGACTCGGTTGCAAACAATGTTTGGAAACTGCCCATTTAGAAAACAAATTCTTACAGGCATTACGAAAGTGCAAAAAAGCTATCCCAACCTAAATTGAGCTCCTCCAGAGTAAGCCCTAATCTCCTGAATCCATGCCTGAATCTGCAAACATATTTCGTCACGTTTTATCCAAAAGTGACGCCGAATAAGATCGCCAAAAGGCGACGGCGGATAACGCAATTGCTCAATCATAGCCCAGCGGATGCATTGCAGTCGAACGCTAACATTGTAGGCAAAAGATTCCTGACTGCCTAACGGAGTTCCCAGCATTTTCTCCAAACCGGGCTCGTTGAAATAGGGTTCAGGCACAAAAATCAGCGATTGAATAGAGACAAGGACCTGCAGAAATGTTGAGCTATTTGCTATCCATTGCTCCTCAGAGCGACCTACATTGAAAACTTATTTTTGTGCACATAAAAACTTACCCCACCCAGGTACACAAGAGAGAAGACAAAGACTCTACAACTGTATAAATTTGGATTGAATCTTAAAAAAAAAAGCTAGGATGATATTTAACATCAAAACTCACCGTACAGTACCATCTCCAACTGTCTTGAAGCTTACCCACATTGGTACCTCTGGATAGTTATTGGGAAAGTAGACATCAAATTCGAAGCACCCGTTGGAATAAGGCGTGCTTTCAGGACCTGTGATCATCACCTTCATTAGGTCCAGACGTTCTTCGGCTGCGCACACAAAAATAGAACTGCTAAAGGACAGTGGCAGTGAGATTAAGAGCGTAGCGGTTTCTTGAGCCAGACGACGTACAAATCCGGTGTTTACAGCTTGTAACGAAACCGCCGCAACGTTCTGTCTGTAGTGGTGTGAAACGGCAAAGTTCATTCCGCTCTCGTCGAAAAAGTTTACAGTTTCTAAATTCCGAGTGCTAAAAGGCTGCAAAACACTTACGATATCGAAAGTCACGCATTGTATCCAGATAGATTGGCTCAAGATGAGGCTTGACAATGTGTTTAAGCTTATCCACAACAAGTTGCTGATTCAACTGTTGACTATTTTGCACACTCGCCATGCTCTTGCAAGGACATTTGTCCAACTCTAAACACAAGTAGTTTTAGATTAATGGCACAGCCTTACTTTTCTTTTTGATTAGAGTGAGGGTGCGACTGCTAATTTGAGCCAATTTAAATAGCACCTTCTTGTGGGTGCTGGTTTTCTTCAAATCCCGTGACGATACGAAAATGACTGTACGATCCAAATTCGACAAATAGACATTGACGCTAACACACAATTGTTCCAGATGTTTACAGACCACTAAGCCGAGACTCGCGTCACCATCATTCATAATCAGATCCGACGAGAATATAATTTTGTCTTCGGCCTTTTGAGCGATTGCGTCGCTAGAACATATGGAAAACAGAAGCTTGACAACCGACTTGTAAGCCTTAGGACTGCTAGCTATATCAAACACAGAGTTTCTCATAAGATAGTCGTTTAAAATGGCACTCAAACAGCTGCGTTTGATTGTTGTGACCAGATCGCCAAAGAACGCTCGACGAGCATTTACTTCCGAAACTGCCGAAGAGCAAGTGTCCATTTGCTTACTGGGATCGCTTATAGCTTCGTTGTGCTGCACAGAGTATGCGTCCTTGATAAAGCTGGTCAATATCTAAACAGACTTCATGAAGTTAGACGAAGAAAAGTACATTCAACAGGTATGCAACCATTTTATGGTGCTTCTTCTCTTCATGAGATCGGCGAGTCTTCGTGGTGGACACTCGCGTGTCCCCGGTGCCAAATCCAGTTCCTAAAAAAAGCTGATGAGCGCACCACAAAATCTCACCTTTTGCCCAAAAGTTCGGCTGTTCATCCTCGAGCGACAAGTCTTGTGCTACCGGCAAAGTTTCCTTTTCATCTAAAACTTACTGTCGCAACGATGTGCAAGCAAACCTACCACGGTATTTAACGTAGAAGTGACTCTCCCTCGCTGGCTCGAGTTCATCCATCATAGATTGAACATTAATTGCGAATAAGAACAGAACGTCTGTCAGCTGGGCAACCGCTAAATTACCGCCAGGCCGAAGAGGACCTGCTTGGGGCTTTTTGTTGGAGTAAGCCGAAAGAAGGGTAAGCACAGTGTCTACAGTGCCATTACTCCATGCTTGAAAACGCAATCGTTCTGCTTCCAAAGCTCCAACCTTTGAAACAACGGCGTCTTTGAAGCATTCAGAAAGCGCGAGGCAGGCGTTGCAAACAAGCTTCCTGATTTCGGGCTTGAACAACACAGAATCTTCACGGACTTTGAAGCTGGACGGCGAGTAAAGCGACTCGTCCAGTGAGATCAGAGACGACAAAGCGGACAGGGAGTCTAAAAGCAGTAATAATTAGCCCATAATTGCAAAAACCTACCTTTAACCTCCTCGTTCAAAACCAGATAGGCGAAATACTGGGCCGATTTCAGGCTCTGTTCGACAAACTTCTGCTCGAACGTGTCGATTTCAAAGAACAACTTCAGTGCGACTAAGAAGTGCTCGAAGTGGCTGAACTGCGGAATCACTTGTTTATCCATCGACGACAGACAGATAGTCTTCTCGACCGTAAGCCGATGGTAGCCGTGGTCTTTTGGTTGTCAAGAAGATCGTGCACCAAGGCCCTGCTTGAACGGCTGATGAGTTTCTATCACGTCCAACAGTGCCCCATGTGCGAGTGAGTCAGGCAGGCAGATCGGAAAGAAGTTCCAGCACTGCGAGTCCTCCATGAACCCAATCCATTCCTCGTTCTTCGCCACATCCCCACCAGACTTTGTAAATAAAGTTAATGGCATGAACTTCTTCGACGGGGAGCATGTCAGCTTGTCGGGCCACGAAGCTCTTTTGACCGCCTGAGCATATCGAACTCGTAGCCGCTTTTTATGCACATCTCCACTTAATTCTAGACGTGCACTTGCTCGATTTAAGGTCACGTCTGAGCACTTGCAGTGCATCTAAGTAAACACATGTACAACAAAACAACAACAAAACGCACTGAAAACACTAAGACCTGACATCTTCACGGCTTCAAAAAGCTTGTCATAGCCGCTGTCGAATCCGTTTCTACTTCCCAACTTGCTTGAGCTGCTAGACACAGACTCTGACAGCAAGTTTTTAATATGCTGACGCGCGGAAACAATTTCCTCCCGCACGGAAACGAAGTCCGAGCTTCTTGGTAAATTCAACAGGTTCTCGACCCTAAAACGTAAATGTTTGCATTCAACACCAAAACTTACTTTTCTAGCTTCTGGTCGATCGACACCAGCACGTTAAACCATCGCGACAAACAAAGTAGCCCGCCGTTCTCGGCGTAGTAAAACAGAGTCGAGGACAACGGTTGAATATTGTCGAAGAGCTGAAAAACTTCAAAAACGTCACTAAGTGTGGGCAAGGAGTTTGGCGAGACAGAGACGTTGACACGAATAGTCCTAAACTTATGCCATCATGACTGAATCCCAAGAAAACTTGCAAGGCAAAGTAGCCGCCGTCAAGTCCCTGTTGGTGTCGGACTATAGCCTCTTCGGTATCGTTCAGGACCTGCACGGAGTCCACGCCTGTCAGAACCTTCTCCAACGTCCATTTGCTGTCCAGAGCATGTGTCAGAGAAAGTTGATCGCACAGAAGTTGTAGATTTATGCCACCCCGTGACCCTGAACCTAAAAATAACATTTAAGTCCGCTTCTTTTCTAGGTTTTGACAAAGCTGCTACAACTGAACTAAACAACCTGTAAGATACGAAAGCTCTTACCTTGAAGAGTTTTGAAACTTATTCGACCATCGGCAAACAAAGCATTTGCAGTCTTTCCAAGGAAACTCTCCAACTGGTTAGTGAATTCAATATCTGTAGCATCGGCAGAGCTTGAGTCGCTCCTACTCGAACGTCTCCTCTTCGACTTGAACTTGCGCATTGCCGATAAGACGACACGCTTGAGTAACGAGGTCAAATCATTGCATAGTAGATTCAAGGGCAACTCTACAACGAAGTCATCCGGCATGCATCCAAATAAAGGATGAAGAAACAGCTTATCTGAAAAAGCTTGTCCAAGACCCTGTCGAAGTCGTACTCACCATTAATGTTGTTGTTATAGTCCGTCCGCCTGATGCCCACCAACCGAACCAGTATCTTTTCGTCGTCGACAACCAGACGGGAAAGTAGGTCTTTGTAGACTGAAGGCAGCGTTGCGTTCTCCTGACCATTGACGCCTTCTTTCATCAGTTCTGCAACAATAAAGCCCACTAGTTCCCTCTGCTTTTCAGAGCAAAGCAGACAACGTTTGATAAAAGTAAGTATAGCCTCGAAGACTTTGATTTTGACAAAGGATTGGATCTTTGCGTTGCTGGTGTGCAAGGATGAGCACGCAAACTTGATGAGTGAGCTGAAAAGAAGCTTGCTTCTTGGTTCGAAAAATTTGGTGACAATTTTGACCAGAGACAAGTCCTAAAAAATGCGTCTTAGCTGGAAATCAGAGGCCTACCCGAAAAGCTTCGAGAATTGCCAATAACTGCTCCGCCCGGTCACTTCGCTGTTCGAGAGCGATTTCGATGGCAATATGACTCCACTTTTGTAGCAGATTTCTGTCGATCAGCATCTTGGCCGCCTCTTGAGACTGACAAACACGACCCAGGATGCGAACGATTTTGTCAGTGTACTCTGTGGTCTCGTGGTTGGCGATTCCTAGTCCGTCAAAAATTTGCTCCAAATACTCAGGACCCAAACGAGCGAACGAGCAAAGCAGCCATGCTGAAGAAATGTGAAGGCTGAAACGCCTCGTTTTTGCCGGGCTCGGCTTGGTCGGCTTTGGGATTTTTTTTCCCTTATCAGTGTAGACCCTTGCAAAACCGAATTTGGTTAAAATCTGACTCAATGTCGGGGCCATTGATGAACAGAGCTTAGCCGTGGCCTCGGAAACCAACTCTTTTGGCTTTTGTATTGTGCCACCAGTCTGCAGCCGCCACTCCCAATCAACACCGACTCAGACTGTTTGTTAATTCGTCGGTGCTGCCGCACGATCTTTATATTAAAGCACTGTTTCGTTGTTTCGCTCCGCATAAGATCTTCTGCAGCTTGCTGAAATCGACTTCAACTTATCCCGGGTCAGAAAGCCTACCTCAACAACTCCTGTTGTCGACGCAGCACCTCCTCCGAGTGCCTGTCAGCGCTCAAGCGTGGAGTCAAGGTGCAGTTGTTAAAAAGCAGCTCGGCCAAGTTTCCGTGCGACGCGAACTCAAACTTTCCGACTTTTTCAAAGAAGTCCAAGATGCTTTTGATCGGAGAGGCCGGTTGTTGAGCATCTGTTCCAGTCGTGAATCGCGCTTTGAAACTGTTGGAGCTTTTCCTCCCGTTCTTGGTCGTCTTCAAAGTTGAATCTCTGCACAGATCTGAACCGATTGAGTAAGAGGGAGAACAGCAATAGCTAAACCTACAAAGTGTTGGATCCTATGCGCAGAAGATGTACAGCCATTGTGCGGAGTCGTCAAAGGGTGTGCGAAATAAAAAGCAAAGAAATTCCGCAGCCAAGCTGGCCGAGCTGATGCAACTTATTGATTGATTTTGCTGCGCCCTCGAGGAACGGCGATTTCAAAACGCTAATTTTTGGTCTGCAGTGCTGGCTGAACTTTCAACAAGGCCGCACTCGCACTGCTGGAATCTGTCCTTCTGGCACACCGGTGGCTTCACACCAGTCTCGACAACTGCTGACCTGGCTCTTCGCTGCTCCGCGTTTGATCAAGCTTTCAACGCTGGCCTGTTTCCTGGCTTTTGTATCAAGCTTCCCGGTCACCGAATTCGAGTTCAGAGCAAGCACTTGACGAAACTCTGAAACAAGTTGTGAACGACATCAATTCAAAAGAGGAGATTCAAAAGTGCTTCAGTTTCTCGACTCGAACTGGTTCTCTTTTTGAAAGCCCACCGCTCTGGACGCAGCCTCTGACAGAACTGAAATCACGAGACGCGAAGAAGACGACGATGCAGTCATGGGTGAATCCAGACAGCAAAGACAAAAGGCTAGTTGGGTTTCTGGTTTGCTTGAAGTTACACCAGCTTGAGTCCCAAATCGACCCAAGGGAAAGCGTTTGTGGCCCAGTCCAACGAGCTCAGGTCACCTTTGGTCAAATCTCACGAACTCAACGTTGGCCTTGATTCTGTCAAGGTTGACAATGACACTCTCAAGATCATCCCAACAAACGGTCATCAGCTGCAGTTCCTTAGTAATTATGTGGAAAGGACCTACAGAGTAGCCATCGAATGGAGACAACTCAGATCCTTGCATCTAAGAGGAACTCTACGACTTACCCGAGGGGTACACCAGCCATTAGTTGACTCTTCTGGCTGTTCTGGATGGAGCGTTTGGCCGGTATTTCATGTAAAGTGCTCATCCGAACTTGTTTACTCGCCTGACTTCGAAACGATTCCTACCAGCGCAATGGCATTTCACGCAAAGGCCATTTCCGGCTGCAATTTCGGTTTTACTGATCGCTCCACAAGAGCACTTAACTTTTCTACCCAGGCTGATGCGCATTCATCTGAGCGCACAGCAGATTCAGACAAGTCCTGTTTGAATACAAACATCCTCAACTACACTTTCGCTGCGAATTGTCGCAGATTAAACGATGTTAAACACCTCAAGTTCAAATGTCGACCACCAATCACAAACGAAGGTTCGCTCTGTACCGACCCTCAACACAAAGCCATTAAATTTAAACCACGGATTTATTCGTTAGTACCGACCCAAGCTAATGCTTCAGAGTTGCTTTTTCATGCGTAGATCAGCGTCACAATTAAGCTCTGCAACCGGTTCATGACAGCACCTTTTGAGATTTACGCACTAAAAGTCTGCATCAGAAGACCGAATCGCCCGGGTTATCCGTTTACACATGAGAACAAACTGCAGCACAGCGGTTGCTGAAAGCTCGGCACACCGTGGCAAACCGTCCGTTCCTTCCACATGAGAGGAGTGCGTGCTCACTGCGTGCTAGTCGAACAAGACAATCGAGCGGATTGTCAGCCTCAGCTGGGGATTGACAAACAGCCTAATAGAACACAAATTCAGCACTAATGCCCACGAGACCCCTCGTATTGCGAAAATACAGCAAAAGTAGACCTAAGATACCCCAACCGCACTCCTAGTCCATTTTCGCTAGTTGTCCTTCGCGTCGAGATTCCAGGGGACTTTGATTGCGATAACACCAAACGACCTCTGTAACACCTGACGTACAAAGCACTTCGCCCTCAACTTTTCACTTGCTTGTTGCAAGGTAGATTATGACAACCCCTCGCCGCATAGCTTCTTGAGGACAATTGTTTGACCATAATGACGTCGATGCAACGACACATCATTGCGTTTTGAAAGCTGTCCATTCGTTTTCGCCCTGCTTCTTTGACCTTTTCAATACAACGAATAAACTAGGTGGACGGAAGTTTGTCACTTATAGGAAAGTACGTTCTAGGGAGTGTTGTGTTCTGTTCTAACACCACGCTAACAAAACAAAAGCAATAGGCTAGCAGAAGACAGCTAAGAAGCAGCGTGCTCCCCATGAGTGCGGAAGAATGCAACATGAGAACAACATTGAACGGAGCGCGATCAAAGTGGAGCAAATGCTTGCGCAGTGAACTCGCAGGGATTCCAATCGGGAATACTTTAGTTTTGTATCTTCCAAATGCAATGCAATGCATAAAGTTATACTGAGTACTGGGTGCCGTACTAACTTGAAGGGAAATGCTTAGACAGGTCAGAAGTTTATTTGAATTTTAGATATGAAACGGTCTGAGAAGACTGGAATTGGGGGAAGGAGCGAGCAAACAGGCCGTCCAATTGGCGTTCGCGACGGGCGGGTGACTGATCGCGTGCCAGATCTGTAACTTCTAAGAATAAATGCAAAGAAAATTAGATTTTAAGCAAAACACTTCTTTGCACTATTATGGACATCCTTACGGAGATCTCGGTTCGTTACTTGACACAATCCATCCATGGTCATTGCGCGCTCAAACACGTTGGAGACAAGATTTTGTTGTGTCCAAGTTTAAACTTGTAGAAACAGGCACGGCCTTAGTGAGCACTGGTGATGATGCGTGACGAACAAGTGCAAACAAGAAATCAAATGTCTCCGGAGCCTGTGCATAACACGACTCGAAAGTCCGACTTATGTTGATTTCGGTTTCTCATCTGACCTGAGCATTCGCTAGATGATTCTAACGAGGAAAGATTTGTCAACATCGACTGCGCAAATTGCTGCGGCGTCTTTCCTGTGGTCTTCATCTAAACAGCTGGACTGTCTGCTGAACTCGTAAAGCAGCGCGTTTGAATGTGATTTTGAATCTGAAATGAAGTTGCTTATTGCATCGACCATGTTTCTTGTCAAACGACTCGACTGCATACACAGACGAACAGTTCGTCTGGCTAAGCATTCGAAGCGTGTCGACTTTCGGCGCCCAACTGAGAGACACCCCATGCACGTCGAAACTTCAAACAAGCTGCGTTAGTTGGACAAAGGCTTTGTACCTGCTGAAAATGGAAGCGGTCGGATGACGATATTGGTTTTAAGAACAACTTTATTGGCAGTAAAAGTGATTTAAATGCACACAGCTTAATCTGAAGGCTTTCCTGTATTCGGCTTGGTACTTTAAAGAGCAAGACTTGAAAACGGGGGTTTGGCTATATACAGATAAAGGCAGTCAGACGAAGAAAACATTCGCACGATGCGTGACTGTAGCAGACATCAACTACCTCGAATAAGAACAATTATTGCTACTCAAAGCAGTTTAAAGTTCGCCCAACGCAGACGTTACCTCAGAACGAGTCGAACTTTCGACCTGGCAAGCAAACCGTTGTGAGCACTCAAACCTTGCCCGCTTGCACGATATACAGCTTAGCGCCGTCAACCAACCAGTCGGACATTGTTGTACTTCGTCAACTTGGCGTCCCCTCAAAGGTCCGGCGACTTCGGTTGGAACGCGGCTGACAGGAGGTGCTGGGAAATAGGCCGATCTCAGCCTCGATGAAAGCCCGTTGGAACTGGAGAGCTGGGGCTGAGCTTGCCGCGGCCTGGGTGGCTGAAGCTCTCGATCACTAAAAGAACTTGGTATAATGAGCTGCTGAGACGCAGTGCTCGACAACCAGCGTACTCATGGAAAGAAGTTTATTTGCAAAACATATGGTCGAGACGGATATGCTGGAAGTAGGGAGCCTGAGCGGAGATCAGGTTCTTGAAAGCTGGTGGACAAGAAAGTATAAGTTTGCACAGGTGACAAGATACACGCATTTGACGGGTCAAAAGAGGTATACAGCTAATAAAGAACAATGCCGAATCAAAGAGATGCACGAATGCCAGCTATGCTCGCATCTGTAAGACGATTCTCGGGAGCAAGCCAACACTGCGCGGACAGGACATCTAGAGATAGACTTCGGTCAAAAAGGACTACACGGACGGAAGACAGGCTTTGTACAGAGATTCTGGACGGCGACTTTTCAGATGTTCCGTAGCTTTGGGATAAGTAGCAACAGACAAGCCGTGCCCTGCACAGAACAACTTAGACTTACAGTTCGTAGAGCACGTTGCCCAGGCAGTCGCGCGTCTGATACAACTTGAAGTTCTCATTGGATGACGCACTACGATTGCCTATGCGGTAGTTCGGCGACTCGGGTATGAAGCAAAGGAATACCGCCGCGGATTTGATCGCTACTTAACCGTTCCCACGCCCACGACTCGGCGATCTGGAGCCGATCTCTGATGTCTCGCTGCCCTCGGGACCTGCTTCTCGATACTGCTCCTCTCGTAACTGGCCGTAAATAGCGGCCTCTAGACATAACTTTGTGTGCGACTGTACGGAGTGTAAACAGAGCGGTAGGCTTTTCCCGGACTCGGTTGCCCATCGTTGCCGGTGGTGGCGTGTCTTACAAGCGGTCGTTGAGGGGTCAAGTTGCGTCGATGAGTGCTGCTGTGTGTGTGGCAACGATTGGCAAGTCTGGTAAGGGAGGTCGCTCGACGTAGGTCTTTCGCCGGCTTGCAAGCGAGGGCATCTGGGCCTGGAACACCAGTGTTGGTGTAAAGAGCGCTGCGTTTTCATGGTCGTTATGGAAGTAGGACGCAGGCTGTTTTAGCTGCTGTTGCCGCTTATAGGTGTGCATCTGATGCTTTGACTGCTGTTTCGATGATGTGTACTCCCAGGATTGACGAGGTCGGCCTGACTCATGTCGAACAGCACTTTTGCCCATAATTTTGGGCATTTCTGCCGAGAGGTTAGTGGCTGCGGGCCTGGCTTCTTGCTGCAGTTCGTGGCGCACTGGAGATTCAGAGTTGTGCGTGGATCGGAGGCGTTTCTCGCGGTAGCGTAAGCGCGGGTCTAAACTTTGAACTAGCTGCAGTTTCAAATGAATCACCTTGGCTCAGCCCACTTCGTTCGTGATATGTCGGCTCGGGCTGCGTCACATAGCGAGAGCCCAGTTTTTTTGACCCATTTTGATTGTCCAGCAACGCGAACGACGAGGACTCACGCGAATGATCGATCAACGACCTGTTTGATCCACGCAAAGAGTCGCGTTGACAGTCCTCATTTACTGCAAACGAATTTGGCCAGGTTTCTAACATTGCCAACCTTGGTTCAGCGATGGCGACGTTCTTCTCGTGATGGTCTCCGTTTTGTTCTCAATCCACTGCTTGCGCAGAATTGTGTCGATAGAGCCGTGCGATCCGTATCTAGAGTCCGGGCGAGCGATCTCCTCGCTTTGCAAAATCTTGATTGGCTCTCGAGTGTCCCACTGAACAGATTTGGTTGTCGGCAGATTCGTCGGAGTATAGACGACGGGAGTGTCGGCAAGCTGGTCTCGGTGCTGCATTGTTTCTGATCGTGCTTGAAGCCAAAAACTTACCTTGTGTGCACCTCATACGGCGGTCCTCTTGCTGATATCAACTGCGACTGACCTTTAACGCCGGCCGGGGGCATCGGCAACTTGTAATATTCGATGTTGGGATCGTCGGGATTAGCTCGAAACACCTCGACTGTTGTCGTTGTTGTGGTCGTGTCATTCAAAACTAAGTTTGTTGGATGTTGGACAAAAGGACAAGACTCCTAAGCAGTAGGGTAATAATTGAAACGCTTGTCATCAACCTCTGCAAACGTGTTGATCTTGAAAGGTACATTCTTCAGAAATTCATCCGCTGTATGATTTGCTAGCGACAATGGGTAGTCCACCTGTTGCGTCTGCTGAGCCACCGACGATCGCGACGACACTTGACCATTGTAGTCATCCTTCAATTCATTGACCTTCTGATTGACAGTGGTTTCGACCGACTCGATGTCAACTAGAGGGGTTGTGGTTAGATGACGCTGCGGCAGCGGACTAACTACTAGCGATTGAAAGTCGCTTGAAATGCTGAAAGTAATGTCTAGAGTATCTCCAACAAGCTGTACTTGGCGTTCGACGTCGATGGCAGACTTGTTTTCGACACTGCCTCGATCTGGGTCTCTTTCCCACTGGTTTGGACCAGACACGGAATTGGAGTCGGAGCAGTCGAGGTGATAGCAAGTTGAGGTGCAGTGCTGGCAGTGAGTTGGTTCGTGCTCGGCTGCACGAATCCGAACTGCTTCATCTGGGCGTTGCTGCCGTTTTGAATGCCGGTTGTGATGAAGAGACCGTTATGAGTACCCGAGGTGGTGATATCCATTTTAAAGGAGACAGTCATAGTAGGTCTTTGTGCTGCCAAGCTGTGGTCGCCGGCGCCCACCACGAACTCCATCCTGGTCCTAAACGTGATAGTCAATCTGAAGTTCTAAAATTAAGCGCGCTTTAAACAGGTCGTGTTGTTTTTGAGAAAAAACTAAAAATTAACTCGTGGTGATCATAAATTGGTTTTTCCGCACCTATCCGTCGTCACTGCAAGTGGACAATCACCAAACCTTAAGAGAGCAAACATCGTCGTCCATTTAACGCAAACATTCCACGTTTTTAAGCTTGTCGGAAAAAGTCACATGGATTGCTTGAGATGTGGTCAGACAGAGCACGTACCGGGTGTACCCAAACTCAGACAACGTTCAACTCGTTTTGATCGACGAAACCCACCGGAGGAATGTCCTTCTGATGTTTCTTTTTCCTATCTAAGACCTGACAACAGGGGCGTCATTTATAGGAGTCAGCTCACCAGTGTCGCAACTTTAATCCTAACTATGTGCAAGGACAACCAGCACCTGGGTGTAAGATTTGATATTTGAAAACCAGCTCAACAAGAGGCATATTACCGAATTTGTAGTTGAAGCGACAGAGCACAACTATAAACCAACTTTAGACGAACAACTGCACGCAGATACGCACTTGCAAGAACTGCATGTCAAAGATGCTCGAGCTACTCGCTTTTCAAACAAGTCCTAGCTTCTGTTCCTTCAGAAAACTTGTTTTCCATGCCTGTGCATTCACTGCAGCCTACCGTTGCCAGCCGTTATGTGCAAACTTCCCAATCCTAGCTACTGTTTGGTTTGCGCAAAATAGTAGTTCTCTTTCGCGCTCATGCCAACCAAATAAGTCCAGCACAGTATCTGCCCACTTTTGACACTTGTGCCCACTATAGCCCGCCCGCTAAACTCATGAATAATCCAGGTATTATCTAGGACGTGCGCGAACCCAATTTCAAAGTCTTTGTTGAAATTTCGTGCGCTAATTCATAGTTTTCCAGTGGCACATGGCAACCACCACAACAAATTCGAAATTTGTGTAAATGAATTTAATACGTGTGTGCGGGGGGCTCGCTGTCGTTTGGTGTTGTAGAGGATCTGGAAAACGAAAAGCACGAAAGGAGTCGAAAGTTTCCAGGCAAAGCCAACTTGTGCTCAAACTCCCAGCAACGACTTCGCGAATGCAGTCGACGATCCGAAAGCTGAAGCCGAGGGTTTCCAACTGGACGACTCGGTGTCAATGCTCTGCCGGCAACAAAGCGCAATTGAGCAATTTCACAACGCTATAATCGAAAATGCAGGAAATGCCCGACGCAAAGCAAGTTGTCCGCAGCGAAACAAACAACTACAACCAGATGACACAGACTTTATCAGTCCCAACAAACAAATTAAAACTTGTCGATCGGATCGACAACAAAGGAATACAGGGGCACTCGCAGAGTGCATTTGTAAGAACCACTCTAATTCGGCTTTCCGAGCAGGGGTTTGCTGTGGCAACTCTACGAAACCTGCGCGTCGTTGGAACAAATTCGCTTTTCTGAGAAAATCAATTTTAAAAAGTCAAAAAATTTTGTTTGCAATTTTTTGACGGAGAAATTTTATTAGTTGCACGCGTTTCGAAAGCTTGCGGCAGTTGGACGCAGTCCCTCGCGACCGACACCGCTGCTGATTGTTTGTCCAACTCGCTACACCATTGCCACCACTCCCTCCTCTCACCCCCCCCCCCCGCACACAAGAAGCGTCTATGTGTGAAATGCTTGTTGGAGGCTCATGGTATAGCGCAGGTAAACTCCAAATGTAAAAAATTTAAATATTCAAGAAAGTACCTCCAGCGTCAGACGCTCCAGAAACAACAACACCCAACTTATAAGCTGATCGAACCTTGTCTCTCGGGTTTAAATTTTAATCAACAAACAAAGTCAAAACTTTGTGACACCAGAAATTTACCTGCACCCTGACTTGAGCACTCGAGCACTGTCGAAAAAACACTATCATGTCCTAACTAAAAGGTAGTAGACCTTCTCAGGTGATGGAAGCATTCAACAAGTGAATCATCAAATGCGTCAAGCCATACTCATAAAACTCGCATTCCAGATGCTGGTGCGGGTAAATGACTCAGCTAGAAGTTAAGATAACAATCACTTGTGAATGGCTCCCTTGTTTATACCCTTACTGAAGACCTTGATTGACCTGCTAATCCTGCAACTTGTCGCCGTGTCAGATTACTGTCGAAAAAAGCTCCAAGTTGCTTAAACGCAACACTGCAAGCCGGCTGATAACGTTGCGATTTGTAACTTGCCGCTTTTGGAGCTTATTCCACCAATTTAGGATTAAAGACAGCCTTGCTGGTGCAAAAAACAACAACTCAATAGCAAACCCTAGCTTTCAGTCGGAACGATAACGTGTTGCTCTGCGGGTCGCATGGATCACAGCTTAGCTACGACTAAGCAACACCGAAATTGCTGCACAGCTCGGATCAAATTCCAGTGATACTTCAAACAAACATTTCGAGCCACTTTACCACCTGCACTTTACAGCCTGTTTGTTCTAACTCAAACATCATTTAACACGCTCTATTGGCAACGGCCCTCTTTTCAATCCGTATCACCAACCAGGGATACAATCAAAGTAGTGGTATCTCAGTGTCGGCCGAAGCCCCCCATATGCACTATACCTATAGTATGCACGATTCTTCATAAGGTCAGACTAGGGTCAAGCTTAACAGGCTCCATTACCCGCTGTTTTTGCTAGGCTTAGCCCTCTGGCTGTAGTTTGCTTGATAGTAGCTAGAACTAGTGGGAACCCCGTTGATCCTTCACCCAGACAAATTACTTGTATCCTACTGTCAAACTTGTTGTCTCAACAGTGATGCTACCTATTACGAGAAGAACAGCAAGTTCAGATATGCAACTTATGTGCTTGCTTGATCGGACAGCGGTGCCAAGATACTATCTAAAGAGTCGTAACCAGCGTCTCAAAGCGCTTGTAGTCCTACGAACACGCCTAAGCTCATTTTAGCGTGCAAGTCCGCTGGTACTGTTTGCTGACTTCGAACTTGCCATATTTGAGAAGCAACGATCTGACAAACACGCTTATCATAAGGTGATGTTTCTTAAAGCTCGCAGAAGAGGAGATACGCTAAGGCTGAATCTATAGAACTATTTATTTATTTTACTCCTGCATCAGAGACTTCAGCCCAAGGAGAGACAATCCAAAGGCCGTCAGGGTTGGTTACTGTCACTAACGAGCGCCACCCCGTAGGTCAACAGAAGATGTGTTCTTTTCTTAAACCAGCTGAAACAGCACAGCTCGATTGATCGCGCACATTCACTCGAAACAACTGCACGTAACTGGACTTGAATTCCAGTGCGCAACCTGCTCTTTTTCAAGCAAACACTTCTGCCACTTAACTAAGCCTGCCCCTCTATAGGATTAATAATTTGAAAGATGTCCAGAATGCATGAACAACTTTAAGGTCTAAAAACTACCAACGCTTACAAAAGTATTGCG
>JACCHV010000711.1:0-21378 GCA_018907245.1 Eupristina koningsbergeri | reverse complement strand
AGGGGGTTTCGTTTTGGGATACTATCAAGGGAATATTTGCATTACATTTCGTGGAAATTGGGAACGCTATGGGTAATAGGAGCTATCATGGTAGATTTGTGTCATTGGTCTTAGTGTGTTATCCACCCCATCCTAGCGGGTTTACAAAGGACCCTAAGCGAATCTCCGGGAAGAGTGTTGTCCGAAATCCCCCAAACGATTCGGAAAGTCATAGACTCAGAGTCAGAAAAGGGCTAGACATTTAACGCCGGCCACAAACGAAGATACTAATGAGCGCTGTATCCGGGTAATTTAGATCTTGTTCTCACAACAATTAATTGGTGAATCACATTAACAGGTGGCGGCCGTCTCTATCGGTGCTTTCCCTTGTTTACATATATCCCCATTCAAGGGTACCACATACCCTTGTTTCTTATGGCTTCTTTCGCCATCAGAAATTAACATAGCAACGAAACAAAGGATCGGCGTAACACATGATGCAAAACAGGTGTCGCGCAGTCCATATAAAACAACCTTACTGCTACTACAACGATCCTAATTCTTATTCTTCTTCCACCTCTTCTTCTTCGATCCTTCTACCTAACTGTGTTGTACGGTATCGTCTGTGTTGATCAGTGTTGTACTGTTATCGCTAATAACCTCTACATCCACTGACACTCTGTTCCTGGACTCGTAGATCTTGGAACCACAACTATCCCGCTACACGCCCCAAATTCACGCTCAATCTACTTCTCGAAACCGCTGTCGCTTAGCCCACTCCAAGCACACGCCAGTTGTAAGACTTGAGTAATATCTCATAAGTTAACTTCAAGATTAAACGTAATTTGTAAATTGTCTCCTAACTAATTTCTTATTATTTAATAAACTTAAAAGTTGTTTTAACCATTACCGGCCTAATTAAGACAATTTTTACAGAAAATCTTGAATGACTTCTGGAAAATCTGGAAAACTGACTACTTACAACAGCTGGAGAAACAGTACCAGATAGAGCCCAAACAATCTCGATCAACAACAAACAGACAACCCGAGCCAGGAGAAGTAGTACTTCTACAAGACGAAAATCCTATCAGAGGAAAATGGAAAATAGCAAGAGTGACGAGAGTGACCAAGCCCACAAAGATCGAGATCCAGATAGGAGAGACGAAACGCATTACTACGAGACCACCCAGTGCTCTAAGACCGCTAGAAGTAACTTTGCCGAGAAAAGACAAGTCCAGAGGAAAACAAGAGACAAGAGCAGGAACGAACTGTTTCACCTTGCTAACCATGATGGCGACATACATTCTCTTGACAGCACAAGGAGCAAGAGCACACAACTACAGCACCATTCAAAGCTGTAAAGACACGTATTGTCAACCATGGAACTGGAGGAACTGCTGCAGCACCTTAGAGAGGTCAAGTATGGTCATTTGGATATGGTTATTCCTAACACCAATACCATTGCTACTACTCCTATTACGATGCCTAACAATCATGGGAAGACTGTGCTACTAAGGATACAGATACACAACACAAAGGAAGAGACAGGGAGGACGAAGAATGCGGATGAGAAAAGTTAAAAACATCCTCATGGCAATCGCAGCAGTCAGCGTTCTCGTACAACCAACAAGATCTTGCAACAAAGTGACCACTCTAACATCAGAAGTAGAAGAATGCAAGATCAATGATAAAAAGATGACCATGGAATGCTCTAAGAAACTCTCACTACTACTCACAGTGTCACCGATCGGACAGAAGACATGCCTACAGATACAAAATAAAGACGAGAAATTTTCCATACTAGAAATTAAGACCAATCAAATAGGCTTCAAGTGTAACTACTTAGAACAGTATTACACGAGGAACTATGAAGCCAGTGTAGAGAGTGTACACCGATGCCGCAATGCAGAGGCCTCCAACTGCTTTGACAACTGGTGTGAAAACATCAAACCAACAGACGACGTAAACGAATTTTTACAGGCAGTCAGAGATGCACCAGGACATTCCCATTGTACCAGATCATGTCAATGCATAGGATGTGAAGGATGTTTTCTATGTGCACCAAGTTGCTTATTCTGGCGGTTATTTGCAAAACCGTTAGATGAGAAGGTACACCAAGTAGGAAAATGTCCAACATGGACCGCATTGGTGAAAGTAGAAGTCACAGGAGATGACACGATGAAAGAAATGAAACTCTTATCAGCAACAGCTCAAGTGGTCAACAACATGGAAATAACCCTCATGAGCTATGGTGTGCCCATTATGCCGATCCTAAATACCCACATCATACATGGACAAGACACCGGAAATGCAGCATCAGTCCAGCCCTCAGATTAAGGCCAGCCAGAAGAAAACAAACTCGGCATTCTACAATGCAGTGGAAGGGAGAAAGCCAGACAATTCAAATGCTCATTCCCAAGTAACATCTGTAATTGCCATCCCAGCTATTACACAACCACTTGCAACTGCAGCTACAGAAATCCTGATGAGATAATACACCAAAAGGAAACGCGACCTCTCTTAACTTCAGGCCTTCTGACGTTAGAACTACAAGGAGAGGACGGGGTCAGTAACCCTTTGTATTTTGCACAGATTCAACAACAAACGGGACTAATTCTGATAATCACTCTCAACACCACAAAGGCGATCGTACTAGAATATGTGGGTACATGTGAAATCGAAGAGATAAGCTCTGTGAAGGGATGCTGCGCGTGCGGGTCAAGAGCCACAGCAACAATTCGATGCAATGCAAAGAGGCCACTACTCACTCAGATCTAATGTGATAAGAACCACAAAATCTGTTGTGACTGATAGTGGTGATTTGAGTGGTCGAATCCAAGTTGTTTCACAACAGTTTATTTCTATTAGGATAACTAATAGAATAGGCAGGTTCAAGTAGTGAAATACAACAAAAGGCTGGGTGATAGCAGTTGGAGTTCTTAGTTTCCTTCTTGATGAAAGTTGTAGCTTCCGATCAAATAAATGAATCTTCCCTCCTCCTTTTGTCCCCCTTAAATCTCTTTCTTAATGGCCTGCCCTTTGCGCAAACAAGATCGTTATTCAATCTGTCCCGGAGTGATGAATAATAATGTTAAATGCCCAATTCAAATTCCAGGTGGTGGCGCTTTCACTACCATGTCAACATAACAATAACATGTAAATTTTAATAAAGAAAATAGACAATTCAAGATGGTGGCACTTTTGCTGCCACGCCAAATTAACAGAGGCAAAAGATTATGGTTGTGACATTTTTTTTGTCACAACACGTTTTCAATAATTTATTAACAACTATTTGACACATAGTCAAATCTTTACAAAACTTATTACTTTAGGTTTTTTTTTATAATTAAGTAACTGATATAATTTGAAATTTCAAAATTATTTTTAGCTGTTGAAAACACTTAAAATTTAGCTATAAAGTACTCAAAAGGCTATGTAACGTATTTTTTTGATTGCACTCATATAGCATATGTTGCATTTAGAGCCAACTATATTATATAACTTTAAAAGCATTAATAAATTAAATATTCATGTTTTTAAAACTTTTCAAACAGTAAAAGTAAACCAACCGTTTCAAGATGATAATTGATCCATTTTGTGAATGTCTTTTTCTGCATCTTCTCATGTTCATCTGAAACGGCACGCAGAGGTGAGAGCAAGAATTTCCAAACATCTTTCATTTTTTTGAAGACAATTTATGCTCAATTTAGACTTAACCAGTAGTTCATTACTTCTTCGTTGAGCTTAAAGTACTTGCTGCAAATTTTCATTTTAATTGACAAATTGGTTCAAACATTTCAAAACGACAATTTTAAAATGAGTATATTATAGAATATAAAACAGTAGTAAAGCACATAAAATACACGCTGCTGTTTTAAAAGTTTTCAAATTTTTAAAGATAATGTTGGAACTAAAAGGTCACACCATATTTTTTGTAATTGGTAGTCTCTATCCTTAATGTCGAATATTATGTAGAATATTGTAAAACCAAAGAAAACTAGCATAACCCCTACAAGATGCGTGGAACTAACAAGCATTACAACAATCATCTTGGGTCAGGGTTCAATATGGAGATATATAAGCTCAATAGATCAATCCACTTTTGACCGAATTTGCCACCAGAAAAAGATCATAACCACGATTAACAAGCTAAAACTACGTTTATTCTCTACAGACAGCTACCACCCAAATCCAACCCTGAATTTGTTATTCTCTTAGCTTATTCTAATAGAATAAAACTGTTGTGAGAACAATTGGACTCAATCACTCAAAACCCAAAAGTTACTAATCGCAACAGATAATCATTCTGCTAATTTAAAAAATTTTTGAAATTATACTGTGCATAGGGAAAAGTATTGAAAATTCAATTTCTTATGTAGAAAATATTTAACGCAAAAATATTAATTAAAAATTCAATATACACTATGTGAACAAAAAGTCTTTGTTTAGAAAATTTTACAGATAGATCAAGAATTAATACTTAAAATTTTGACAATAAATTTTCGCCCATCAATTCTCAGATGTTAGACGAAAGTGTATTAAATTACTAAAACTGTTTTTTTACAACAAATTTATAAATAAAATATTGAGAACAATCCTAAATTTTCCAAGCGTGACAAAACGACTAACCGTTGTGACAAAAAAAATGTCACAACCATAATCTTTTGCCTCTGTTAATTTGGCGTGGCAGCAAAAGTGCCACCATCTTGAATTGTCTATTTTCTTTATTAAAATTTACATGTTATTGTTATGTTGACATGGTAGTGAAAGCGCCACCACCTGGAATTTGAATTGGGCATTTAACATTATTATTCATCACTCCGGGACAGATTGAATAACGATCTTGTTTGCGCAAAGGGCAGGCCATTAAGAAAGAGATTTAAGGGGGACAAAAGGAGGAGGGAAGATTCATTTATTTGATCGGAAGCTACAACTTTCATCAAGAAGGAAACTAAGAACTCCAACTGCTATCACCCAGCCTTTTGTTGTATTTCACTACTTGAACCTGCCTATTCTATTAGTTATCCTAATAGAAATAAACTGTTGTGAAACAACTTGGATTCGACCACTCAAATCACCACTATCAGTCACAACAGATTTTGTGGTTCTTATCACATTAGATCTGAGTGAGTAGTGGCCTCTTTGCATTGCATCGAATTGTTGCTGTGGCTCTTGACCCGCACGCGCAGCATCCCTTCACAGAGCTTATCTCTTCGATTTCACATGTACCCACATATTCTAGTACGATCGCCTTTGTGGTGTTGAGAGTGATTATCAGAATTAGTCCCGTTTGTTGTTGAATCTGTGCAAAATACAAAGGGTTACTGACCCCGTCCTCTCCTTGTAGTTCTAACGTCAGAAGGCCTGAAGTTAAGAGAGGTCGCGTTTCCTTTTGGTGTATTATCTCATCAGGATTTCTGTAGCTGCAGTTGCAAGTGGTTGTGTAATAGCTGGGATGGCAATTACAGATGTTACTTGGGAATGAGCATTTGAATTGTCTGGCTTTCTCCCTTCCACTGCATTGTAGAATGCCGAGTTTGTTTTCTTCTGGCTGGCCTTAATCTGAGGGCTGGACTGATGCTGCATTTCCGGTGTCTTGTCCATGTATGATGTGGGTATTTAGGATCGGCATAATGGGCACACCATAGCTCATGAGGGTTATTTCCATGTTGTTGACCACTTGAGCTGTTGCTGATAAGAGTTTCATTTCTTTCATCGTGTCATCTCCTGTGACTTCTACTTTCACCAATGCGGTCCATGTTGGACATTTTCCTACTTGGTGTACCTTCTCATCTAACGGTTTTGCAAATAACCGCCAGAATAAGCAACTTGGTGCACATAGAAAACATCCTTCACATCCTATGCATTGACATGATCTGGTACAATGGGAATGTCCTGGTGCATCTCTGACTGCCTGTAAAAATTCGTTTACGTCGTCTGTTGGTTTGATGTTTTCACACCAGTTGTCAAAGCAGTTGGAGGCCTCTGCATTGCGGCATCGGTGTACACTCTCTACACTGGCTTCATAGTTCCTCGTGTAATACTGTTCTAAGTAGTTACACTTGAAGCCTATTTGATTGGTCTTAATTTCTAGTATGGAAAATTTCTCGTCTTTATTTTGTATCTGTAGGCATGTCTTCTGTCCGATCGGTGACACTGTGAGTAGTAGTGAGAGTTTCTTAGAGCATTCCATGGTCATCTTTTTATCATTGATCTTGCATTCTTCTACTTCTGATGTTAGAGTGGTCACTTTGTTGCAAGATCTTGTTGGTTGTACGAGAACGCTGACTGCTGCGATTGCCATGAGGATGTTTTTAACTTTTCTCATCCGCATTCTTCGTCCTCCCTGTCTCTTCCTTTGTGTTGTGTATCTGTATCCTTAGTAGCACAGTCTTCCCATGATTGTTAGGCATCGTAATAGGAGTAGTAGCAATGGTATTGGTGTTAGGAATAACCATATCCAAATGACCATACTTGACCTCTCTAAGGTGCTGCAGCAGTTCCTCCAGTTCCATGGTTGACAATACGTGTCTTTACAGCTTTGAATGGTGCTGTAGTTGTGTGCTCTTGCTCCTTGTGCTGTCAAGAGAATGTATGTCGCCATCATGGTTAGCAAGGTGAAACAGTTCGTTCCTGCTCTTGTCTCTTGTTTTCCTCTGGACTTGTCTTTTCTCGGCAAAGTTACTTCTAGCGGTCTTAGAGCACTGGGTGGTCTCGTAGTAATGCGTTTCGTCTCTCCTATCTGGATCTCGATCTTTGTGGGCTTGGTCACTCTCGTCACTCTTGCTATTTTCCATTTTCCTCTGATAGGATTTTCGTCTTGTAGAAGTACTACTTCTCCTGGCTCGGGTTGTCTGTTTGTTGTTGATCGAGATTGTTTGGGCTCTATCTGGTACTGTTTCTCCAGCTGTTGTAAGTAGTCAGTTTTCCAGATTTTCCAGAAGTCATTCAAGATTTTCTGTTGTTTTGTCCATAATTCTCGCACCTTATCGTATGGTGTTTTCTTATGGATATAGTCCGGGTCTTCTTCATAGTCCATGATCTGTGTTCCAATCTTGATTCCCGGTTGAATGCAATCGATTGGTCTAATGATGTTGATATGTTTCTCGGATGGAACATAGGTTAGTGGCCTAGAGTTGATGACCGCTTCTATTTAAACTAGGATTGTGTGCATCTTCGGGAGACTAAGGATTTTTCTTCCTACGGCGCGATGTAACGCTTGTTTGGTGATGCCAATCATGCGTTCCCACACGTCTCCTGTCCATGGTGCTGCTTCTGTGATGAAGGACCATGTAATGCCTCGTTTGGATAAATATCCCTTTAGCGTGGGGTCTCCGGTCCAAAAGGTATTGATGATTTTTGCAGTCAGTTTAAAGTTAGTACCGTTATCACTGATGACCTGGCTTAGTGTGCCACGTCGACCAATAAAACGTCTGACTGCTTGTAAACACAAGTCGGCTGACAGATCGTGTACCAGTATAGATGCATAGCGCGTGTGGTGAGACATGTGAATAAGTTGATGTAGGCTTTCGTGTAGATCTTCTCGATCACCTTCACTCTGAAAGGTCCCCCATAGTCTACCCCTGTTGTGTTAAACGGGCGTTGCTGGGTTATCCGGGATTTTGGAAAGGAAGGAAACGTTGGTAACTTGAAAGGAACGTATGCACGACAATTGAAGCAGAGTTGTTTTATAGTACGTTTCACGATAGTACGGGCTTTTGGTATCCATACCGTGCGTCTAAGTTCCGTGAGGGTAGTCATTGGTGATGCGTGAGACATCAGTTCGTGTTAAAACAGGATGTAGAGTTGTATAGCTTGGTGTGTTCGCGTATACAGATAAATAGATGAATGTTCAGTCAGGAAATGTAACTTTGACTGCGTAAGCGTGTTTGCATCGCCAAGGCCGTGTTTGGTTTTTTTTGGGGAGTAGTTGTGTAAGCGTTTGTGGGTTGATGGAGGAGCTGCTAAGCTGAAGCCATCGAAGATTACTAGGTTGGTACACCAACGAAGTTTGACATTGGTGGTGGAATTTTCAGGTTCAGTCCAAAATGGTGCATGTCTGGCAGTTTGCGTTGTTTGGCGAATATGATGAGTTTAAGAGCGCGGCACATGGTAGCTACGGTACCCTGTAATCTAGTCCACTTGCTGAAACGGGAGAAATCTATGGGCACGGTGGATACACTTGTCTGTGTTGTTGCTACTATCTCAGGATCTCCCTGTTGCAATTCTGGTTGCGAAGGCCAGAATTCGGACTGTGTTGACAACCATTTCGGACCGATGAACCATAATGAACTATTCAAATCTTCTCTATCAACATTGGGTCGTGTGGCGCAATCAGCTGGGTTGTCTTGAGATGGCACGTATCGACACATCGCTTGGGGAACCTGTTTCCAAATGTTAGAAATGCGGTTGTTCACAAAGGTAGGTAATGTGCAAGTGATGTTTAGCCAGTTGAGGACAATGGTTGAATCTGTCCACAGGACAATTTTTGAAATCATCACCTGGTCTAGTTCCTTTTGTATGGCATGGGTCATGCTGGCTGTCATGCTCACTCCCAGGAGTTCTAGTCTAGGTAGAGTGATGTCCTTCAGAGGTTTGATTCTGGTCTTGCCACACACGGAAGGTCTTGCCTTGTTCTGAACACATGTAAGCCACTGCTGCATATGCATGTATGGACGCATCAGAAAAAACATGTAGTTGTGCCTGGCCTTTGCTCACGATCAGTCGTGGCAGAGTTGGCATGATTGTCGGCAAAACTTTTTGGGTGATGTGTTTCCATTGTGTTAGTTCTTCGTCAGTCAGCGGAGTGTTCCAAGTCTTCTGAGTTTTCCATAATTGTTGTAGAAAGAGTTTTGCTTCAACAAGTAAGGGGCACAAGAATCCCATTGGATCAAAAGAAACTTTCGATTGTTTTGAAACGCTGTGCTCCTTGTTTAACTTTCCTGGCGAAGGAGACTTGGGAGGGGCAGTTTAATCGATATGGTGTCATTATCAGTATACCAGGAGATCCCTAGCACTTTAACTTCTCATGGGGTTATGTGTCCCTGACTGACGAGGAATTGTTTTACCTCTGGATGACTTGCCTGATAGTCACGAAGATTCATTTGCGCATCCTCAAAGATAGTACGCGATTGGAAGTATGCTTCCACAGTGTCTGCGACCGACTTATTTTCAATGAGGACGTTGTCGACATAGGAGTTAAGTCTGATTCGTCTTGCTAGCTTTAAAGTATACTGTTGTAGATAGTGATCTAGGGTAGCTGCTAACAAGAAAGGGCTTGACACAATCCCAAGCACCACTCTTGCAAATCGGTAAATGATGATGTTCGGTTGTTTGGCGGGTTCATTCGGGTTACGTAGCCACAAGAATCTCGTACAATCACGTTCTGACTTCATGAGTCCTACTTGTAGGAATGCCTTTTCGATATCTGCGAGTATAGGAATTTGGGTAGCTCTGAATCTTAAAAGCATGCCCAGGAGGTTGAGGAGGAGAATGGGTCCCTTGTACATTATATCATTGAGGCTTTTCTCCGTGTAAGTCTTCATGCTAGCATCATAAACAATCCTGACCTTCGTTGTTGTCTTCGTAGGAGTAATGACCGGTTGATGTGCGGTGTAGTGGATGGGTCCATCTTGCTGGCTAGGCTGTATTTCTTCAATTATACCCTTTGATAGTTGATCTTGAAAAATGGATTGGTATTGGTCCAACAGTGTAGGATCTTGTAGTAGCCGACGGATGGTAGTTTCCAGTCGTTTGAGACACTTGTGGTAATTGGAGGGAAGGGTTTTGTGGTGTTCCTTCCAAGGCCACTTGCACACATAACGTCCTTCGTTATCTTTCTGTATAGATTGATTGAAGGCTCGTAGTGCTAAGTCGTCATCCCTGGCGCTCGCATCATCTTGTATCCCTAGTTGTTCTAGGACCCAGAACTTCTCCAATGTCTTTTGGATGTTGTTGTCATTTTCCTCTAGCAATTGATCGTCGTCTACTTCCATGGTGACTGGATAGGCGTGCAGAGTTACCTCTTCATCAGTCATGTTTGTTTTGATGGCCTTTCCTAGACCAAAAATGCCTGACCCCACTCTTGTGTGAAATTTTTCGAATCCAGAAGGTAATGCATACGTTTCATCTAGACCTCTGAAGTGGTCTCTAAAATCCATGCCGATTAGAATGTCTGGAATGACCTTCTTGATGTGTACTTCGGGCATATTAGTGGAGTCCGATCTTGCCATGCATAGAGGTGCTGTGAGTTTCTTCCATCCGATGGCAGATAGAGTAATTGTATGCTTCGGATGGAGGGGGTCGGTTAGGGTAACGTTGTAGTGGTTAACCTTTGTGAAGTTAGTGTCTTGGTTCTCAAACACTGAGATTTTTAGTGAGAAAGTGCTGCTAGGCTTCAGGAGAAGTTGTTGAGCGAGATCTTCTTCGATAAACGTTTTTGCACTTCCGTCATCAAAGAATGTTATTACGGTCTTCATCCTCTGACTGTTGGGATTCTTTGCTAGGACGGGCATGGTTTTTAGTAACGGTATGGTGTTGCTAGGTTGAGTATGAATGTGATAAACTCCACCTTCGTCGTTGTCCTCGCTGTTTTCGTTTTCTGATTTGTCGACGATTGCATAGGTGTTAGGTTTAACTGTACCTATCTGTTGTAGGCAAAGGCTAGAATGATGCTTCTTCTTACAGTGGAAACATTTTTCTTTTGAGGTACAGTCTTCGGCTGGATGATTGTTTTTTAGACAGTTGTAACACAGCTTTCTGGTTTTGACTTGACTGCGCCGTGCTTGTGCATCTGTGAATGTAGTGCATTGGTATGGCTTGTGCTCTTGATCACAGAACGCGCATTGTGAATAGCTCTTAAGTTGACCCATTTCCTTGGTCTTGTTTGTGAGGGGTGCATTGCTGAAATAAGTTTGTGTTTTCAGCTGATTTGCCTTTCGACCCTCTTTTGGACATTCTTTGATTGTTTCATATTCTTCTCTTTCGTATAAGAGAATTCCAATGAGGTCCACCATCTAAGGCTCGGTTAAGTTCTTCTTTTTTGCTTTTTGCATGACTCGGGAGTAAATAGCTTCCGGAAACTTTTCTGCGATACGTTTTGCAGTTTTGACATCATTGTCCGACTTTTCTACCTCAGTTAATCTTCCGTAAAGTACCTTTAGTTTGGTCCATCCTTGATTTAACTCGCTGGCTGATGTTACTCCATCAAGGGAGAAGTTCTCTATTTTTGCAGTGATGAGTCGGGCTATTATCTCAGGCTTGTCGTATCGATTTTTTAGTATCTTCAAGGCTTGTTAATAACCACTGTCGCTGTTGGGAATGTTTTCCACGAATAAGCGGGCATTTCCTTGCAGACACGATCGGAGGTGGAAGAGCTTTATACTGTCACTCACTGGTCTACTGTCGATAAGAGACCGGAATAGATCCCAGAATGCTGGCCATTCTTCGTAATTACCATTAAATGGTTCGATTTTTACCGGCTGCACGTAACAAAGAGTGTTGTGAACCGACTCCTTGATTGTCTTATCCTCACGTTGTCGAGTGGTCTAACTGTCAAAATTGGAGGATTGTCTTCAATCCCTTAATCAGCTTCGCTCGGTGTTATTGAAACAAAACTTTCGTCCTCATCGTCTTCTTTAAAACGCTTTTCCATTTGTTGGTGATAGGCAGCTAAGCGTTCCTTGACCTGTACTTCTACCTGTCTTGCGATCTCCAGGGTGGTTTGGTAGTCGCCATACTTCTTGATGTATTCTTCCTTTACTTTGATTTCCTCTTCCTTCGCATCTCCATCCAAGCGGTTGATGAAATTTTCCCACTTTCTGATAAGCTCTTCCATGGTCTTGTTCTTAGAGGAAAGACCTTCGAACATGTTTATGATTTCATCATACACTTCGTTCAGTTTTTCATCGCTTAAATCTGCAGGTGAGTTGTTAAAATCACCTACCGCAGCGGTGTAGCTGGACAGCCACTTGCTGATGTTCTTCTTCGTTAATCCAATTTGATGACGGATTTGAGTAGACATGTTCTGCCGTTTGTACCAAAATCTGTTGTGACTGATAGTGATTATTTGAGTAGTCGAGTCCAAGTTGTTTCACAACAGTTTATTTCTATTAGGATAACTAATAGAATAGACAGGTTCAAGTAGTGAAGTACAACAAGAGGCTAGGTGATAGTAGTTGGAGTTGTTAGTTTCCTTCTTGGTGAAGGTTGTAGCTTCTGCTCGAATGAATCCCTTTCCTCCCCTCGTCCCTCTTAAATCTCTTTCCTTATGGCCTGTCCTTTTGCGCCGACAAGATCGTTATTCGATCTGTCCCGGAGTGATGTATAACAATATCAAAGGATGTCTCTAGTTGTGTAATCCGATGAGAACGTGTTAAATGCATAGATCAAAATCTGGGTGGTAGCGCTTTTGCTGCTACGTCAAATTAACAGAGGCAAAAGATTATGGTTGTGACATTTTTTGTCACAACAGTTTGATTGGATGGCATTTGAAAACATGTTCTGCAGCATAGGATAGTTTTCGAATAGACATTAGTATCAACTTTAGGTTTAAATTACAAAACTAGGCTACCGTGCATATTTATGTTCTCACAATGTAATTGTTCTTTAATTGATAAAAAATACAAAAAAATTTTTTTTTAAAATTGATTTTGTTTTAAGTTTACAACGAATTAAATTTATTTTGTAAGCTAAAAAAACCGGATTGTATTAAAAATGTCCAGGGTTACATTAAAATACTATATCTTTTATCCGATTTAACTTTTTTTTAAAATTGGTTAGTCGAAAATGCTTATCTGGAATAGAAAGCAAAAACTATTTTATAAAATAAAACAACAATTATAAAAAATTTATAATTTTTTTTGCAAACAATAAAATTTTTAATGAATCGCAATTGTTAAAAACAACAAAACACACGCATACGTTTATTTAAATTTAGTTTTAAAATTTTCAATAAAAATTTTTTTTAAATTTAACAAGACATGCGAAGTGCCTTTTGTATGTTTCTGATCTCACCTTTGTAAATCGATTGAATTGTTTTGGTGAGTTTCATACTGTTCAAATTGGAAATTTTATTTAAAAAAAAAAGGCGTTGGTTTTGAATCATAATAGATATAATTAATAATAAACTTTTGCCGTGCTCATGTCCATTTTATTTTTTTGGTTTACAAATATGAAGTGTCTGTTAGTTTTTAACTCAAATTAATTTTTTTATTATTCCGATTGTGTTATTATCCAGCTTTCGATATTAAAAGAAATTCATTTTCTTATTAATCTTGTTTTATTGGTTTGTCATAGTGGTTGTCGAGAACACTCAAAAGAAGTCTCTTTAAGATAGACAAATACTAACCCCTTCGGCTATTTCATTTGTGATAGTCTCTGGTGGGCATGATTACCTAGTGATTTATTTTCTCTATCTAATCAAGTAATTGAAATAACAAACTATTTAAACTATTCTGTGCGTATTATCCATCTTAAGAAGCTAAAAACACGTTAGTGGTATTGGTTATACCTATTATTGACCGTAACGCAATTAGGAATTCTGCAATTATCTGCTAATGCAATAAGTACATGTATTACTTTTATTACGCTTTCTAAAGTATTTCAGATTTCTATTTAACAAGCTTCAAAATCAAGTTTTTTACTGGTATTTAACTGTGCTTGCACTAACCGCGGCTGCTAGAATTGTATTTTTCTGTTTTATGAGTATTATTTGTTAGATTGACGAGTTGAAACCACTTAAGCTGAATTTTGATTCGATTGTCTAAAAAATTATTTGTTAATTCATAATGTTGACGTTTGAAGAACATTGTTTAATGAAAATTTGTGCTGGCTATATTGCAGGCTGTTTAGCTTTTATATTAAATCTATATGTTTTGTTTTTGGCTTCTAGAAAATCGACTCGTATCACTCCAGATTGTCGTTTTGTTATTAAGTTGATAAGCCTTTTTGAATTATGTTACGGTGTATTGATTATCATATTACAACCTTCAGCTGAAATCGGAGAACATTCACTACTTTTTCTGAGTTTGGGAGTTTTCAAAAACGTAAGACAGCCGTTTGCTATGATGTTTTCGCAAGTATGGGTTTTCGGTTATATTATGCTGCTGGTGAATATGGCAATTAGTTTTATTTACCGTTATATTACTATTAATGGTAAACACGACTTTCCATTGAAAAAATTCATTTATATATACATATTTGGATTTTTTTACGTATGTCTACACACATCATTTTTTTGGGTTACATTGGAAACTAATTATGATAAAAAAAAATATGATTTGGTATTGACACATTCAACATCTGCTGTAAATTTACCAACGTATTCGGTTTTAGACACGGTAATTGTTTAATTGTAATAATTTTAACTAGCCTTGTTTCAGCAAAAAACTCTGACTCTGATTCATATAATTCATGTACAGTTAATATTTACTCTATGCTACGTGATAATTTTTTATGCAAACTACAAGATCCGCAGAATTCTGTCTTTGAATTGCAACTGTATGTCGACTAAAACGCTGCTTCTCCAAAAAAAATTGAACTTGATCATGATGTTACAAGTAACTTAATTTTTTATTCGAGTAAACACTGTAAATTTCAGTCAACTTATACGTTATTTTGCATGGTAATTCCGCTGATTACCTTATGTTTTGGAATGGTTTTCAACCTGAGTTCTGAGTATATTACTATTTCATGTATTTATCTTTCAATATCAATGCCTGTGATAAACTCGCTAGTTGTTATTTGGATAATGCCTCCATTCAGAAAAGCCACTATCAATTTATTTCGCTTAGGAAAGCCTACGGTTAATTCCAAATTCTACAGTAGATCTTGCATGTCAACAGTAACTGGAGATATACGTACCTTAGATTTGGTGAACACTATGAAATCAACTACCACCTAAAGCCAAATAATTTTATATTAGTCTACGGAAAATGATTTATTGTTGAACCATATTAACCTTGTTCTATTTTCATTCATCAAATCATACTTACATTTATTATTCTTGTTCTAACATTCCTCTCGTTGATATCGTTGTACGATATTCTTTTGTTTAACTGTGCTTGTGCTATCAGTTTTGTAACGCTATCATTTGCTACTCCTAGCACTAGTGCTCCAAGAACTGGTCAATTATTCGACCCACGATCAACCAACTTCTACAATATTGACACTTGGTTCTATATCAATTGTTCGTAAGTCATTGTAATTAATTTTAAAGATTGATTATCCATTTATCATCTCTATGCGTTATCAGACTTTTATAACATAATATCACGCTATCTATTGACACATTGTTTGTTATTTAAGTGTTAATAAATTAAGGAAATTGTTTCTGTGTTATAACCGGCTTAGTTAACAATAACATTTTCCAACAAGTTTTAATTTTTTTGTTTTTAATGAAATTCTTAAAATTAAATACGTATAAGGTCTGATATTTCAGGCTGTGTAATCGGCCAGCGTTAGCATACGCTAGCGAAACCCGAACCCAAACAAAGGCGATAGAGCTAAGGCTTACAAGATGTTAATGGGTCATCGAACGAAGGATGCCCGGAATTAAATTGCAGGACAAGCGCTCTATCGAATGCACTAGCGAACAGACTGGCCTTGAAGACGTGGTGGCATCGTATCGAAACTGTGAGTGGAAATTCGCTGGCAAGGTAGCGAGGACCGAACACGAAGGCAGTTTGACTCAAAAACTGCCTAACTGGACCTCTTCTCCAGAGAAGCGACCTGTGGAGCGACCAAGACGGCGCTAGCACAACGACCTTGTTAAAACGGCTGGAATAAGCTGAAAAGTCATAACGAAGAACGAGAAGGCGTGGAATAGTGTTTGAAGGGCCTACACTGAGGCGCAGCCGGAATGAGGCGAACCGAGGAAACTCGGATTGCGAAGCTTGAGGTTGGAACGCAAGTCCCAATCGCGCCTACGAAGCCAGGAGGATCAACTTGGGTAGGTCGATGGCTTCTTTATAGCAACGCATCCTGGTTTGCTAAATGATGAAAAGGACGACAGTGCAGACTAGGACAGAAGTACGGACTAGCAGAGCTCACACCCAACTATGCAGCCGGCTCTGCTTTTACTTCTGTCTGAACAATCTCAAAAGCGTAAGAGTCAAGAGGATGGAACAATCAAGTAGGACTCACACCCAGCTAGATACGGCTCCCAAGTCCTGGAGCAACGCCATTGTTGATCTTCCAAGTAATCATTGGCGGGGTGAAAGACTGATCTAGATTAGGAGAACTGAGTGTGACTAAGAACGACTACAAAGAGTTGTAAAATCAGTTATCTAATCACTAGGCAATTTAGGTCTCCCAAAACCTGTTTTATTTTTTTTTTTATCTAGAGCGATTGATTATCATTCCGCGCACGTTTTCCTCTTGATGTCATTCTGTCAACGCTCTCTCGAACGGCCCAAAGGTTCCTTCTTTAGAGAAGTCCATTTTATCAGTTTCTGGACCCATCTCTCGGCTTGCTCATCCCAAACTACTTTGATGACAAGCTTCCATTTGCGCGTTCTATATCAGGTGATGACGTCTTCCACACCGTTTTTTCCTCAAATTCATATACTAGAGTGACACCGCGCAGTTTGATTCCAAGAATACGACGCTGAATAGCTCTCTGACATCGTTTAAGATGTGCCTCCATCGTTTTAGTTAGAGTTTAGGTTTTGTAAGCGTACAGCAGCGTCGGCCGCATACACAGCTTGAAGTAGCGGCTTTTGATTGATATTAAGCCGCGGCGGTTTGTAACGATCACTTAGCTTGTTGAGGACTGTCCACGCGGTACCTATTACCTAGCTCCAGATTGTGGTCTCTTGGCATTTGGGTCAGTTGGTCTAGGTAACAGAAGCTCTCCACTATAACTACTGTTCTTCCACCCTAAACTATCGAACTATCACTTTATGCTCAACTTGCAAAACTACGCTTACCGTGTATGCTTATATGCTATGGTTTGCAAGAGCAGAGCAAAGAACGCAGCTGCTTTCTATTTGCGAAAGTACAAAAGCTGTTTGCTTTGCATAGTAATGACTTTTTACTTGAAAGCCAGCCTATTTTAGCGTTTCCAGCAGCTGACTAGGCAAAGTGCTGTCTCTAGACTCAAAAGAGCATCTCTATTACGACGAGCATTCCAGTCTCTGCTGCGTGTTTTAAAGCATGTTGCATTAAGTTTTAGTCGCATTTGCAGAAACGATACCATTTTGTCAACTAGTTCAAAACTTTTAATTTTGAGTTAAACGATTTCGAAACTAAAAAATCATCTGTTTTTTAGCCTGCAAGTATTGTTCCTTCTTCACGCAAACAATTATCAACAGCAGCATTTGAAACAAGTACATTTTTGTTGTGATCTTCAGGTTCTTCAGCTGCCTAAGATCTTGTACGAAACAATTTTAAAAAAGATATTGCTTGTTTTACTAGAAGAATGAAACAGTTGAACATAATATGAACATTATGGTTATAAAACAGAAACGTTGACAGTTTGTTAAGCTAGGTGTTTGAAAAGTTTGTTCCTTATTAGCCATAACTTTTCTTGTTTGCTCGCTTTTATAATTTAATTGCTTCTCTAAACCGTGTTTCTTTTTTGAGAAAATTTACCCATATATGCTTGAGTTTTGGTCTTAGGCACAAATGTTCGAAAAATCTTTACCGGCTAATTCGTTTTACCATAAAAACCTAATTTGGAGATTTTAGAGACCAGCGAAGACCAGATTCGTTGTGAGTTGTATGGCGACTCCAGTGCTGTGAATGACTCCGGTTGCGGTTGAATTTATAAGGTTTTGCGGTTGGAAAACTGAACTGGCCTAAAAATCCGAATTTGGATTGTCCTAATTGTAATCGCAACTGTCAAGCTGCCATAAGCACAATTGAACGCAATTCGTTGATGGCCTGTTGAGATTGTTTGCCGACGACTTTGGTCGTATTCCTGTCTGAAAATTGCCAAATTAACCAAAATCTGGACCTTATTTTCGGTGTAAACAAGGCATGTAAAGGCATCCAACAGTTTGCAGGCGTCCACTCAATAGCAACTAAACAACAAACGCGTTTTAGACGTTTTAGCCAATTATTTAAGTGGAAGAATAGAGCTCTTGCAAGCGAATCCGTCATAGACAACAAAAACGGCAAACTTCTGACTATTTGCAAAGAGTCGAAGGAATCTTGATTGCTGTCACAAACTAAAATTGATGGCTTTCTAAGCGAACAGCTTGTGGATCAAAAAAGTTTGGATTTTAACAACTTTCTTATTATCTTAATCTTTCTACGTTGTTTATGAGGCGTGCTTAGTTAAGTGACAGAAGCGTTCGCTTGGAAAAGAGCAGATTACGCACTGGAGTTCAAGTCCAGCTGCGTTCAGTTGTTTCGAGTGGATGTGCGCGATCAACCGAGCTGCGCTGTTTCAGCTGGTTCAGGAAGATAGCACGTCCTCTGTCGACCTGTAGAGTGACGCCCGCCAGTGGCAATAGCCAGCCTTGACGGCCTTCGGATTGTCTCTTCTTGGGCTGAAGTCCCTGATGAAAGAGTATAATAAAATAAAATGTTGTTTGTGGTCAACAGGTGCAAGCAATTCTTAAATACGATTTCACTGTGCATTCATGTTTAGTTAATTTCGCAAAACTGCATGAATATTGTGATAGAACTTGTCGTCTTAATGTCTCCAGCATTCTGACGATTACCATTTCGTATTCACAAAGAATGGGTCATTTTGTTAACATTTGAAAAATAAAAACAAAATTTATTAGTCACCGGTTAAAACTACTTGAGTATCATCAAAAACTGATGAAAAACACTGACAAAGATATGATGAAGTTTAAAATAAACTTCAAAGAAACAGTTTTAAAGCTCTAAGGTGAATATGGTTAAACAATGAGTCATTTTCTGTAGATTAATCCAAAATTACTCGGTTTTAGGTAGTGTTATATTGCATAATGTTCGGCGAATATAAAGTACTTTTATCTCTAATTTACTATTGACGAACGGGATTTACTATAGATTTTGGAAGTGAATGCGCTTTTTCCTGAGCGAAATAGATTGATAGTGGCTTTTCTGAATGGAGGCATTATCCAAACAATAACTAACGAGTTTATCACTGGTATCGATGCTGAAATATAAGTACAAAAAATAATGATATACCGAATGTCCAGGTTTAAAACTGTTCCGATATATAAGATAGCAAGTGGAATGAATAAGCAAAAGAACGGATATATTGACTGCAATTTCAAGTGTTTAATCGAATTAAAACTTATTTTACTTGTAACACCATGATTAAGTTCAATTTTTTCTGGAGATACAGTGTTCTAGCCGACATATAAGTGGTGTTCAAATTTAGTGATTTGCGAATCTGATAGCCTGTATAGACCATAACCACGTAGCATGTAATAAATATCATCTGAAGATGAAGCATATGAAGTCTACACGAGGTTTTACGCTAAAGCTAGTTCAGTTAAAACTATTACTATTAAACAACTACCGTATCGAAAATCGTATACGTCGGTATATCTACAACGGTTGTTGAATGTGTTATTACAAAATCATATTTATCTTTGTCATACGTAGTATCCATTGTATAAGAAAAAAATGAATTATGTATACATAGATAAATAAATGTAATTGTGTAACTTCTTCAATCACTTTCAGCAATTTACAACCGGTTTGCCATTAATAGTAAGATAGCGATAAATAAAACTCATTGCCATATTTACAATCAGCATAGTATGACCCAAAATCCACATTTGTGAAATCAGCATAGCAAATGGTTGTTTTATGTTTTTGAAAACTCCTAAACTTAATAAAATGAGCGAATTATCACCTATTTCAGCCGAAGGTATTATTATAGTAGTCATAATACCGTAACCTAACTCAATAACACAAATCAATGTAACAACAAAACGGCAATCCGACGTGATTCGAGTCGCTTTGCTGCAAGCTAAAAACAGAACATATAGATTCGCTGTAATAGCTATACAGCCTTCACCATACGCCATATAAACTTTTACTAAACAAAGATGCTCAAACATCGACATTATCAATTAACAAATAGCTTCTTAGATGATTGAATCAAAATCCAACTTAAGTTGTCTCAATTCGTTAATTTAATAAATAATATTTATTGAACAGAAAATTACTATTGTAGTAGTCCTAGTTAGTGCAAACGCACTTAAATACTATTAATAAACTTGATTTCTAAGTTTGTTGAGTAGAATTCTAAGATATTGTTGAAGACGTAGTAAAAGCAATACAGGTAGTTGTTGTATTAGCAGATAATTACAAAAGTCCCAATTGAGTTATGGTCAATAATAGGTATAACCAATGCCACTAACGTGTTCTTAGCTTCTTAAGATGGATAATACGCACAGAATAGTTTAAATAGTTTGTTATTTCAATTAATTGATTATATTAGAACAAAATAAATCACTAGGTAATCACGCACACCAGAGACTATCGTAAGCCAAACAGCTAAAATTGTTTGTAGTTGTCTCTCTGAAAGAGACTTCTTTTGAGTATTCTCGACAATCACTCTGACAAATCAATAAGACAAAATAGCAATAAAATGAATTTCTTTTAAACTCAAAAGCTGGATTGCAATAAGATCAGAATGAGAAAAAATCGAATTGCAAAAAAAAAAACTAGAATACATTTTTTTTATAAGCCGAGAAGCAAAATGGAGACAGACCTGGCAAACCTTAATTGTTACAATTACTTTAGTTGTAATTCATAGCCAATGATCTTTCTCTCTTCTTATAAGAAAATTTTGTGAGCGGCATAAGCTGCTAATTTAAACAATATCCAACTTATTAAAACAATCAGCTCAAGCCGCGATAACTGTCGTGACAATTTTAACAGTACTTTATCAATTAAAACCAAAACTACTAAGAGCTGTTTTGGTTAGAGCAAATTTTGTAAGCTAAGGTTTCTTTGGTAAACCAAAGATGTTTATTTAATGCTTTGGTTGCCTTTAAATGTTTTTCCAGAACACTCTGTGCAATGGATCAAAGGATTCATATGCGCGGCCTAATAAACAAATTAAAATTTTTTAAAAATTGGTGTTGAATTAAATATCAAAGATGAAAAAACCAGTAGGCGATTTTTTATATTTTAATAATAAAATTCTTAATTGTCGCGACAACAAAAAATTCGGTGACATACAAAACATACATCAAATATTATGCTTAAAATATTTTGTTTTTACTGCAAATCTTAAAACTAAATTTGAACAAAAACGTATGCGCGTTTTGTTATTTTTAAGAATTACAATTTAGTCAAAAGTTCATTATTGATGTTAAAAATCATAAAAATAATTTTTTATAACTTTATTTTGATTGTATGAAATAATTTTTTTTATTATTCCAGCTAAGCACTTTTTGCTAAAAAAATGAAAGATAAGTTTTTTATACCAAACATTAAAAT
>JACCHV010000710.1:0-11896 GCA_018907245.1 Eupristina koningsbergeri | reverse complement strand
AATTAAAAGTAAGCGGTTGTAGGAAGATCGTAAAAGTGGGTCACGAGCATGTGCGATCACGCTATCAGACGACGTTTTGGTTGAACTTCAGAGGCAGAAAGAATCGTTTTTAGGGCTGTGGTACTCAAAGCGCCGAAAAGCTTAAGTTGGTTTGTGGTAGTCAAGCGACTTTGTAATCGAAATAGCCTTGGCATGCAAACAAACTACGGTGTAAGTTGTGGATAAAACTTGCGTTTCATACACTGTGTTCAAACAAAAACAGCACAACTGTGGACGGCAAAGCTTTTCGGCATGCTTTGACACGAATAACCTTCAAAGATTTTTAGCCTTTAAAAAGCAGTTCGAAATCGAATTTCTCATATCACAATTTGGAAGTCGCTTCTCATTATTTACTTCTACGCACCTAATTGCTCGATGACTACCCATGCAAAAAGAACTCATAGAACAGTTTTTTAGAGCTACCAAAATAAATACGGTGAGCTGCAGCAAGATCAGATTTATAAGAATTCACAGATGACGATGTTTACAGACGCGAGATACAGAAGCAATCTTGCAAATTAGTCGAAAACAAAAACAGCGGCGAATGCCGACAACGCAAGACTTTGATGCGGAGCAAGAGTGCGAAGAGACACGCTAGGAACGAAAGGGTTTAGCATGTAGACACGCAATTAGAATCAAGGTAGTAAAGCGTTCTCGCTGCTCAAAAACAGAAACCTACTCTTGAAGTAGTTATGCTGTTGTTAACAAAGTTAAGGGGGTAACTGGTTTTCTACGCGGACGTTGTCGGGGGATATAGTCTATGAAACGGAGGACCAACATAACATCCAACATTTAAAAAATTTTTCGGGTGTCCCAGAAGCAGGATATGACCACAACAAATATATCTGCGGAGCAGCCGCTTTTGACGTTGTGAATGCACCCTCAGCGATGGTGCCGAAAATGAACGTCAAACGACAAGCATCGATGATGACACGGCAAATACGACAAGGTCGCGCGCGCACTGTACCGGCGCCGCTCCCTCGGAGGGTCGGTGCAGGTCGCCAGTCAGGCGGCCGCCTGTGTCCATTTGCTTTATTACGAAAACCGAGACGCCGAAACGTGAATCGATAGCCAGGGAAGGGGGAGATACATTGTGGACGACGGAGATGTTCACTCGGAATTGTTGGGGACAACAACATGTAACTCAAGAAAAGCGAAAAAATATGGTCTGCAAAAAAAAGCGCAGTGAAACATAATGAAGTTGGACGAGTGGACTGTGATGAATCGGGTGGGGGTAATTTAGGGAAATCGCCATAGGGGGGTTGGTGTAAAAAGGTCGTTGCGGTGAATCATCAAAGAAAGTGGGGAAAAAAAAAATATTCCACCAAAAAAAATTTAGACGCTTTAATCAGGCGTGATCGGGGGCGAGGAAGATAGAAAAATGCTTAAAACAACCAAGAGTGGGGGGAATTAAAAAGGTAAAAGTCCAAAGAAACGAACAGATTGAGGGTGTATGAATGTTAAAAAGAAAAGTGTCGAGCCAAAGGATACTCATTCTAGTTTCGTCTTGTTAAAAGTAAACGGCTCTCAAAATGTGCATTCCGAAGGACTAGCTTTTAAGCGCAATATCATCTAGCGTGTGTCATCGAATTAACCCATCCAGTCATTAGTGAATCCGGGACTGACATCCAATACACGTAATGCTGTCGACAGCAAGCTGCAGCAATCTTGATTGAACAGAAAAGCGCTTGGCACATTCGACATTCAGGTTTTTAGTACCCGAAACCAGACCCGATTCTGCACCTTGTTTGTCAGGCGACGCTCGTCTCGTGTAACATTGACTCATCGCATTATCCTCTTCTGAATCTGTCGAAAAATTGTTTCGTCCTCCTGCTTTTGCTTTGTTCTTTTATATACTATGATTATTTCTTCAAAGCTGGCCGTCTCTCGAATCCGTGCAATAGAGTGTAGCGATGGTCACACAATCTCATTCCAAGTATTGAGCTTGAGAAACATTAACTTAAAATTCGCCTCGATTGAAGCTCGGGCCAATTCATCTTGCAGGTAAGCACTTTATTCTGAGTACATTTGCCTCGATGATTGTTGTTTCATGTTCCTTTATGTCAAAGTGTTCTGATTAATCCGGTCATGGAATGCTACTTTATCGCTTCTCTAGCTTAGCAGCCAAATAGAGGGAAGGTACAGCAAGAACATTGATGATAACACGCACATTATCCTTCATTTATTACTCATGCGCTCGAAGGAGTAGTTAGTCCGAGGAGGAACGATATGAAGATTACCATGCGGTTGGCTGCTGTCGTTGGCAATAGGAGTTCCAATCCAGCTGTGTGCAGTTGGTCTGGGTGGATGTGCGAAACCAAGTAAGCAGCGTTGTTTCGATTCAGCCAACTTGGATTCAACTGGTCTGTGAAAGCAGCACATCCTCCTGCCGACTTACAAAGTGACGCCCGTCAGTGACAGTAGCCAACTTCGACAGTCTTCGGGTTGTCTTTTCTCAGGTTTAAGTTCCTGATATAGAAGTAGAATAAAATTTTAAAAAATAAAAATATTCCACTAAATTTAGTTTAATAAATTTGATTAAATTGTCAAGAGGTAAATGCCGGTCATAGAACAGCTGAACATACTTAGAAATAAGGAGACCATTTAATAGGATTTAAATTCAACTTACACGGTCAGCGAAAAGATTCAAGGTGCACGGCCAACTCACCACTCAATAGCCGAAAAGGGATAAAGGAAGATGGCTGCAAGAGCTAATAACCTGCGAAGCAAGGAACCTGGGAAAAGAAAGAAGTGGAAGCTGGCAGCTTGAGAATTGTGTCTGTCTGTTACTATTATGGTTGATTGAAACGGGAAATAAATTGAAATTGATTAAATTGTCATTCATATCGATTGTTGTGTACAATGTAACAGCCGAAGAAATGCGTTCATTCGTCCATGCTCATTAGTTTGTTCCTACAGCTTTGATGAACTTGTGCTACCACTTTCCTGATCGACTAAGGTGTTACTTTTCCGGTGGTGTCCAGTTGAGCAATCTCTGGTCACATATTTTGCCGTGAGCCGCTCTTATCACTTTGCTGACGTACGTCCATTTCTGCTTTTAGTGCAACGTTCTCGAACCCAATCTTTTGAGTTCATACGATAAGGCAGTGATCGCGAAAGCTGAGTTTCCGTCGATTTTGTCAGAATTCGTGTTCTACAAGCTTACAGTGTAACAGCTGCGGACGTATGGCTTGAAGTATTTTGTATAGAAGGCATTGGAACGCAGCAATTTCTAAAAGTTGCTAGCGGATCAAGTGCTGAGTGTGGTGAGATAAGCGCCGCTCCAATAGCCACTTCCTTCGTGATTGCGTAGTTGCCTATTCAAACATGCCCATTAAGTTCACGACAACGTCGACGACTAGCAGTTGCGAAGTAAACAATGCAGTTGTTTTTTTTTCCGCAAAGATACAAGAGAACGGATACCTCTGCTCCGCAGAAATAATTTTTCATCAAGACCCTTGCCTTCTTAGGAAAATGCCTCCTTTCAAAGTTGTTTTGCTAAACTGTTTCCTAAAAACTTGAAAATTGATTGAAAATGCAAGCTGTGGTAACTTGTTGCCGACTTAGCACGTTGGCAAAACAGAGAATCAAAAGACGTGCTGCACCAGCAAAGCCTAATACCTATTCCCGACAAAAACCGGCTTTGAGCCTTTTTCAGGTGTGCACGTACGCCTCTTTTGATTGAGCCAGCGTCAAAAGCTCCCTTAGGCATTTCAAGATGTCGAATTTAAGGGGTAGAAAGTCGCTTCTGTACAAAAGCCTTTTGCCCCTGGGTGCGAGGACAGATTTCTGCAGATCTGCATAATAGTTTTTTTCGACAAAAACAAAAAACATTTCTTAAGGTAGAGACGATTAGGCAATCGAGAAATAAGGCTGAAGCTGCACAGATCAAAATTCCCAATGAGACGAGTGGATAACTCGTTTCCATAGACTATACACTGAACTGAAATAGCTCCGCATTTGCATTTGAATTTCGTTCCTAAAAAATAGAATAAAATAGGAAATAAAAATAAGCATTAAAATTGACGATTGAGAAAGCATACCTGAAATAAAGTAATATCTGCAAATCCAAAGCATTACATCAAGCACACTTTGTTCAAAAATTCGGAATACCAATTTATATAAAGATTAACCGGTAAAGGGCAGAAGGCCGCTGCCGACAAAGCTATTTTTGGAAGTTGAACAGGGGACAGTTTTCATATAATAAGGCTCTGTTCGGGAAGCAAAACAAGGGAGTCAGACAGTTTATTCGATGAAGACGCTGAAAGGCCACTGGAAGAGGCGAGAGCCTGCAAATGTTGCTAGGTCTTGTTACTTTTGAGACTTGATCGGAAGCTTTGCTTTGAAGATTGTTTTTTAAGTTCTGGCTGTTGACAGTCGAAATTGACCGTGCTTCTTCGGAAAGCTTGGATTGTTAGCGCTAAATTTTGAGAACCAAATAAACTTTTTTTTGCTAAGCTTTTGGGCTCATCAATCTTGGGCATGTATGCTAAGTTTGCACTCTTAGCCGAGCTTCTGCTCCTGTGGGTGCTGCTTTCAAGTGCTGCGCCTTACGATGAAGAATTGGCAAAGCGGATCTTGCCACTGGCATCGGCAGCCTATGTGGACGATCCACAGCCTTGTCTTAAGAATGTGTACGGAGATGCAGAGGTAAGCTTCAAAAGCTATCTAAACAGCATTTGCGAATTTAGTTGGTTGAACGATATGAGCCCAAGTGCGACCATAGTCTCTCAAACACGTGCTCAGCATATTTGGCGCTTCTGCACTCAGAGCGCGTAATTGCCGTGGTATTTCGGTCAGTTTGACTTCTACTCAAAATAGAATAGCAACAACAAACATGAAAGCATTTGCTATGCTATTACTAGGTTTTACAAATTTGTTTAAAACTCCTCCGATTATTTGTTAACAATGTTATGTCATCAGTTTCGTTACTTTTCAGAGGCACAGATACGAAATCCCAGCTTAGACTTGAAGTGATCACCTCTGTGTTTCCTAAAATCGAGTTTGAAAATATGGGCAAAGCAAACTATTACTTCAACAACGCGTTTAAACGTATCTGGGCTACTAATATGAGTAAGAACTTCGACTACTTAGTCAAGGCATATCCTGACTACAAGCTGTGGGTGACAGGCCACTCGCTAGGCGCCGCCCTCTCGTCTTTAGCCTCTGCTAAAATTCTTAAAGACTATCCACAATTCAACATGGATAACTCTGCCCACTACAACTACGGGCAAGTCTTTCGATTGAGCGTCTCATGTAACTTACACTTGCAGGCAACCGCGAGTTGGCAACAAGAAGTTTGCCGAGTCTCACGACGCACTCATTCCCGACTTTTACCGGATCGTACACGCGCGGGACATAGTCCCTCCTCTACCGCTTGCTGAGCAAGGTTACGTGCATCACCGCCAGCAAGTTTGGTATAACAACTCGATGATGCCCGGAAGTAAATACGTCTTATGTACATCTGAAGACGACCCTGCGTGCAAAGACAATGTTCCTCATCTTAGTTGGGATGACCACAGAAACTATTTTGGTATTTTTGTTACGGGATATGCAGTCACGGGATGCAAGGCGACTTAAGTGCAACGTTATTGAGCTCTTTTTCTTGTTGACGACAATGTTGTTGCTGGTTTCTGTTACGACTGTTTTGACCGTCATAGCAATCTTTGTAATGTCTTAACAAATAGTCGATAAAAACTGATTTTTTGGAACAAAAACCATTTACAGAGTCAAAGACGACTTAAACTGCTTTAGACCCAATCTTAGATCTACAAATATGATCTCAAATAACAACGACATTCCTCGGCGGTTCTGTTCGTGCGTTTAGTCGTTTCTAGCGACCATTATTCGTTTAGGTAAGCCTCGAAAAATTATTGAAGCCAGCATGTGTGCCTAGTCTGTTTGTTATTGTGCATGAACAAACTAAGTTTTTGCTAAGTATTTATCGGGCAAAGGTCACATTCTTAAAACAGAACAAAAACTGCTTTTTACATGCACACTCGACTTATCGATTTTTTTCGTCCAACTGACAACTGCTATCACTGCAGATGTTTTCGAGACATAAGATGATCCAATTCCAGGCTGCCAGAACAAGTCTCAATGTGCTCAATGAGCGCAAACTCGTTTTGCGAGAGTCAAGTGCTGTCCGCAAATGTTTACCCATCAGCAGCAGAGCGCATTGCGGCGCTTCCAGACACCGCTCAACTGAATATTGTATATTCGCGCGCGTATGATAGGCAAAGTGATCGGGTTTCACGTGCTACTCGTAGAAACAAGGCTCGTGAAGCTGGTGATCGTCCTATTAATTAATCAATTAATGTTTTTTTCAATCTGTGCTGACTGTGTGATCTGATTAAAAGCTGGAAATTAAACTAGTAGTTGTCGGTGTCAGTTGATACGGGTGCTTGTCTTGGGGGCTTTTTTCTGCATCTGTATTCCTAGTTGGCCGTCGTGACGTTTGGTAATTTTTGAGCGTCTTGACAGTAACAGTTTTGATTCGCCCTTTGCAGACAAAAAGTCGATGCCAGTCCCAACTTCTTTATGTCAGATCAAATTTTTGTCTTACGTAGAAGAGTTTAGGGTGCAATTTTAGGCCACTTTTCCTGTTCTGAAGACAATAATTTGGTTTTTCTCAGCCTCATTTCGGCTGCTTTGTCTTGAGATGAATTGACTTCGATGTTGCGAGTTTTTGTATTGACTACTTCTGCGCAGCTCTTCGTGTCGCTTGCGCGTGGTTTTCGTCAAATTTCTGAGTTAAACGATGATATGCAAGTGATTTTTAGTTTGAAATATATTATTAAGAACACCTAGCATATATATGGTGCTAATAGGCAACGATTGAGGCATCTTGCCTGTTATTTTATCTTAGTGGCACCTGCAGTGTTTCGACTGAGCGATTGATGTGGTCGGTCCGATCAAAACAGCTCATCCTTGCTCAGAAACTTCCCAAGCTTGTTTATTTCCAACTTCTTGCTTTTAAGAGCTGGATTTTCTAAGTTTGGTTTGTTTCCGAAGAAACCGTACAACGATTGTGCAAGCGATTCATACAAGAACTCTCGTTTGTGCTGGCCGACTGACTAGTGGAATGCACAAGTAGGTAATCCACGGACGATTTAATCCACCGCCAACTGAGCGCAATCCAACTGCGTTTTTTCAACTGTTGAGCGGACTTACTCCCTCTCAATGAGCATTTTGTTGCAGATTAAAGCTTGAATGCTTAGCAATTTTTATTTTTGATATTTTAGAATCACTTTTTATTTACAAACAACAGTGTTTTTGGGATTTGGTCTTGCTGTTTATTAATATTGATGCATTAATAAGGAACAAACACAAGAAAGCTGGTATGAGCACAACTTCTGCAAATAAGCTGCAATCTTAAATTCCAATTTTAAAGTACCTTATATTTGCAGAGTCGTAGTTGTCTTGTTTGCTGGCGTTTACTTGCTCTCAAAAAACTAATCTAAACAGCGCTGTAATTTGATCGAGATTTACAAAAAACACGTCTCAAGTCTTACCAAAACCGGGCTTTCTGGGTAGTTAAGACTCGTCTCGTAACAAACAAGTTTTTTTTTAATCAAAGCAGAAATTGTCAGAGGACTATTCTTTTTAATAACTTGCACAATTTAGTCCAAATCGAAGCGTTACAGGGGGCTGCGTCAGGTTTTTTTGACAGCAGAACACTGTCTCTAAATTTGTCGTCTTTAACTGCCAGTTTTGGGCCGGCCACCTTCGGTGAAAACCGTCATTGGCTCAACCGTCTTCGTGGTCTGGCATAGTCTCGCCTTGACGAATGGTTCAGTTAGGTCGGGCACTAGTACCCTGATCGGTTGTGGATTATGCTCAACACCTTTGTTATCATGCTTCCACTTTCTTCTTAGTATCTAGTGACAACGGCTTCGAAGCCGCTTGTCTTGTGGATCCCTTCGTTTAAACATCGCTTGTAAAGTCCTTCCAAGCATCCGTCATTCCCTCACTGCGTGCAAATCGTATTCCCATTGTTTTTCAAGTATGCAGTAGCAGCAGTTAATGCTTCTTGTTTTGAAAGCAAAGTTAAACGGATAGACTCAGTGAGTTGAAATCGATAAATTGAATGCTTGGTCACAAATAGTCGTGTCGAAAATGTAACAACATCACATGCAGTGATAATGAATCCCATTGGAATCAAGATGAGAAACTATTGTGTAGTTTATCACTTGCACTCGGACTTTCTGCCTGAGTCGTCTGTGAGAAATTCTTTTTACTAGGTCGGTTTATTAGAGAGGATTTCAGTTGATCACTAAAACTAATTAGTAGTGCAACAAAAACGGGAGAATAACTTCCAATTACAACTTGTAAGTGAGGGTGGTTGATAGAACAGAGATCGATAAATTAACAAAGGAGAAGGATAGTGGCTGAGCTAGAAGATCACGAGAATAGTTTGTAACAACAGTTGGCAGTTATGTTTCGTATGAATTCCAAGAATCAACACAAGGTGTATACCCATGCACTAGAGATCTAGTCCGTTAGCAAAGATTAGCGTTGTCTGACCATTACAATGAAGATTGTGATGAGCAAATGCAAAGAACCTACAAAGAGAAGTAGACGCGTAAAATTGGCTAGTGACTCCAATAAAAGGTCGGGCCAGTTGCGTACTGGCACGAAAAAATTCGAATCTGAGTGTTTTACCACACGTACCTGCTTTGGTTTTTTATATGACCGATGGATGAGAAGAAATAGTTTTCACTTCCGTCGGCCCCTGGTTGATTGTAATCCTTTCCAATTGTCAGATGTGAAGTCAAAAACACGTTTCAGAAGCCATCAAAACAAGTTTCGCTGGTTTGTTATACTTGCCGGTCGGCTAGTTCGAAACTTAATTAAAGCGCGTCAGAAAAAGCTCCTTGAGTCTTTTGGTTGGAGGTTGATATACTTTTGAAATACAAGTCTGAAACGTCAAATCTTAATTTTTTGGTTAGGATAGGCTTTGTGCATGTGGTCAGTTCTCAAGATAGAATTGCGTTTTTTTATTTTACCTGCATTAAAATTTTTTATACTTTGTTAGTGGTTTGACGGTTAAGTAGTGTATTGTTGCAATCCTGAAAAGTTTATTGCACATTTTTGTAGAGCTTAAAAGCAAGTCTTACGAGTAATTCGGCAAACATGAACAGTTTGTAGTTGGTGTGAAACTTTTAAAGAACCAACCTAGTCGATTTTTATTTCAAGGGTCTTGTATTGAAGCGTTTCAAAGGTCACCAAAAAGGTTTATACACTTAGCAGTAAAGATACCGGCATAACTCGCACAGCACAGCTTTGTTTTAGCATATTTAATGGGAGCGGTCATTTGAGAAACAATTCAATGTTTGAACTTCCACGAGATGATATCTGTCACATTGTGGTCGATAGGAAAAAAAGAGACTTGTCAATGAGAATTCGAGTATTGGCAGTTAATCCTGGCTTCATCACCTGGAAATCGAAAAGACTAGCTGACGTAAATAAGTATCGAGTTTTTCGTTATTGACTTGAAATGGTTGAGTACGACCTGAAAAAATTATAGTGTTTTGGGTGTAGGATTGGCAAGATTGGATTTGAATGTGGCAGTTTTGTAGAGGTTTTAATAAAGGTTAGTGTTCATGTGTGTTGGATGTGTGATTTCGAAGGCAAGAATGTGGAGTTTGGCGTATTCTGTTGAAGATAGTGGAGTAAGAACGTATTCTTGGCATCACTTATATTATTGGTGAATGTGGTTTGGGTCTACTTCTATTGTTCCAGCGGAAGGGCGGGTGCGATGGCGCATTCGGCAAGCACTTTGTGAGCGAAGAGACAGGTGGGCGTCAACACAAAGAGTGCGGATCTGATGATGAAGCTTTGCGAAAGACGCTTCAAGTGGATGATCGTCAAGTCGTCAGACAAGTTGGATACAATTGGTAAAGTGAAAGAATACATGAATGGGTACCGCACAAGTTAAACGAAATCGAAAGATTGCCCTCATGGAGTTGGTTCACGACTGCTTTTAGGCAACAAAAAGCATCCTTTTCTTGAACCTATCGTAGCGCAGGCTCACAAATAGATGTCGTACAGAAACTTGCGACGTTCAGCTCAACGCTTGCATCTAGACGAAGCGCTTTAGCACTTGCCAAAGCCGCATAAAAAAGCATTATGACGCCATTTCGCTGGTCTCTACCAGCCCCAATGCATCATAGCTTTTCGAGTCTAAGCCCAACAGCCACTGCACAAAAGTATTGTGCGCATGTCGACCCGCAACATGCATTCAAAACTCTACCGACCGCGCTCGACATTCCTCAATGCAAACCATCCATATCGCTTCGTCACGATGCCCGAGCACATGTCGCACAACCGACACTGCCCAAACCCAGCCAGCTAAGTTATCAAACTATACCTCATCTACCATACGCACCGGCGTTCTCCCACCCACTATCACTTACTCAATCAGTTCAGCAATCTTGCACGCTCAAAACGCTTCAACAACGAACATGCCGTCAGACGTGCTTTCCAGCGGTCTGCCCTCTCCACAAGTTCACATCTTCACTCCAACAACACACTTGTTCCTCCTCCTATCCTTCCTCTTTCCTTTCATAATCTTCAACCAAACTCACCACCTCAAATCCAGCATTGCAAAACTCAAACCTAATATTTGATAAGACCGCTGAGCTGTGCGTTTTACCACTAGAGACGATTACAACCAATTCCCACTTTTCTCTTAAAAGCTGTTTGTTGCTTCTACATTCAAGTCTCGTTGCAAAATTTGCCTCCGGATACGTATTATTAACATAAAATTATTTTCTCAGAAAACTAATTTGGGAAATCTTGGTTTTTACACTGTTGCACATTGTATAAATACACCCCTGACTTTGCAGGTTGAACACAAAGTCGGTAGTGAATCTGACCCTTAAGCTGTCTTGTAGAGAAGTCTGAAAACAGTGTTCTAGTAGAGAGAATAATGAATTCAGAATGTCTAGGTGCTCTCTTTTGGGTTGATTTCAGCGTTCTTGCGTTGGTATAAGTATCTTCAGCCTTCATGTACAAAACTTGTTTCCGATGCAACAAAAAGTAACAAAAAGTAACAAAAAGTAACAAAAAAGATCAACTGATAGTTGGACACTACGTTGCAATGGATAACTTCAAAAACTCGGTTTGACATTGATGCAACACCACTGAGGAGGATTTTTAGGCATTTTAACTTTTATTTTATTCGATGAAGTACTATTTTAGGCTATCTCTGCACGGTAGAATATAGTGGATGACATAAATATGCGCGCAAGCATTGATTTGGCAAATTGGCTATGCAGTCTGCCTCTAGAAAATAGGATCGTTTTTGAATTGACATTATTGCTGACTTCATGCCCAACTTGCAGATTAGGGCTGCTTGTATATTCAGGCACAATGCTGTATGTGTGAGCAAGCAAGTTAATGTGACCAAAGTGTGCCTCAAGTGTCAAGCGTTGTGCTACCTGGATAAACCAGCCATTGCAGCCGAGAACAGACTTGCTATTGTGACAGCATGTGTAAAACGTTAAGCGAGAAAATGGTTTAGGAAGAAACCAAATTGATTAAATCAAAAGTATGGCCTCCATCTGGATAAATTAGGCCACAGCTATAAGTTCGTGGACGTGTAAAATGTAGTGAGAGATTGCAGCAGTCTAACTGTCTGTGCCTTTTTGAAACCCAGTGTAAGCGCTTAAAGCGATAGAGCATAAGAGCTGAGTAAAAGCTTGCTAAGTCACCAAAAGTTAAGTCTCTTTGACGTCGTGTTTGGGGTTCACGACTAACCAACGTCCCCCAGGTAGCTCAGGGTAAGAGTCGGCGGTTTTTGAGGACACGTGGGCATGAGTTGAGGGTAGGTCACCCAATGATTCGAAGATTG
>JACCHV010000709.1:0-10031 GCA_018907245.1 Eupristina koningsbergeri | reverse complement strand
ATCGGCTTCGTCTTTGTTTGATTGCTCGTTCATCGGGGGCGTATTGGTAACAAAGTTGTCCTATGCACTAAAGTTAGAACCATTTCAGCTGAAGCGAAACTGCTTGACAGCACAATTTTGGCACAGCGACGCCTTCTCAAGTCAATTCAACGTTGATGTCGTCGAGTCAAACTGGTAAGAGCAAAGTCCTCTCCTATGTTTTGATTTCAGGATGCGTCATCAGTGAGCATCGTGTTGTTGAACTATGTGTTCAGATAAAACAGCGCTTAGAGGTCGTATTTGGTTGATTTCTTTCACCGAAAACATTCTGGCTCTTGAAACGAATCATTTTAGGTTAATAGTCAACTTTGAATGCACTCAAACCCTGGAAATCGCGTGCTTTCCAGACTGGCATTGATTAATTCACGAACAAAGTAGGCCAAGAGTAGTTTGATAATGTTTTTCCTTCCTATCAATGGCACGCGCATCATGTCTAGTCGAGGGTGCACGTGTCGTCAAGATTCGACTGCAGTTATGAGTGATTCTGACTAACCAGCATCACTCTTGTTGTTCAAGCGTGATTAAGTGTAGCCGATGATTGATCTTAACTACAAAAACTATAGCTGTAAAATTTACCAGAGACTATTCACCTTGTAAAACAAATAGAGGCTCACCTGTGACTTACTTGGTCTGGGCATCTTTTGAAAACAGCCAACTTCCAGGCTGCAACTGCTTAGCTACAGCTGTCAGAGGGTTCAAATTTTAAATTTCCCGCTATAATTAATATTTTATAAGTACCAAAACAACTCGAGATCGAAAGGCTTGTTTGCAATCACTGGCAGATAGTCAGGTAAAAGAAGAAACCATAGCTGTCGGTTTTGCGAACGTTTCGAATAAAATGTAGTAGCCGGGAACGCACTTGGAAGCGCGATCCACATAGGCTTTGACGGTTCGCAAGTCGAGCTGATCTCATACCGTGGCGATGCTACATTCGAGGATGAGAAAATGAGGCGTCGGGCAATGTTTGGGCGGAGTAGATCATCCATAAACTGTACCTCTAATTCTCGATTAGATTCAAATTCGTGCAAGCATGAAAAGATCGTTCAACCGTAACCCCGGCTGGCTGCAGCTCTAATGAGTCTTCGGCACTGTTGGTAAAGACTGTCATACGAATGATGATAACGCATCAAATGTTGCAGATACTCGACCAAGTTCTGAGGGCACTCTATTATTGCTTTGGAGCAAAACAAAGGTCAAGTTCACCTTGTCGTATGAAGAGAACGCGGCACAGACCTTTGAAAAGCTTAACGAGTCTGAGTTTCTGACTCATTACAGCAGATCTTCGTCGATGCTTTGACAACCAAGCGTTAATAAGCATCTACGCCAAACATGCCACCGGAGTTCAAGTCTTTTAAGCCTTTCGAGTCAAAACTTTACTTACCACTTAAGACAACCTTAGCGCCGAAAGAATCGTAGCGATGGGAAAGTTCAGAAGCCTGCCATGCTTCGCTAACAATAGCTCAAGTCCTCCTAGACCCGTTTCAGCTGACACGTTCTGCCTCCGGCTGTATCTTTGCTTAGGTAGACTGAGTACACTTAACACGTTGGAAAAACTCGCTCTTCATTACAACCTCTGAGATCCAAGTATTACAATCGTGCCCATCAGCAACGCAAGAAAAAAGCACAATACGCAGAAGCGGTTCAAAGCTTTAGAACAAAAACTCCCAGCAAACAAGTGGTTCAGCTCTCCGACAGTGGAGCTCTTTTGTCCGAAACCACTTGATCTGCGCGCTCTCAACACTTGCCAACTTTAGTCTCGGAGTCGTCATTACCGTTGCCCCGGCGCTGACTAAATTGCGTCGAATCGCTCGCCAAACAGCTTTTTGAAATGCGCCTACGAGTGAACTCCTTCCTCAGTGTCGGTGGATGCATCCATTTTGTAGGCAATCCAACAAATTGGATGCTGTTGGGCTTCTTCCAACCTTTTGCAGGACTTAAGCGCTTCCTCGTTCCGTAGTTGTTATGCTTTAAGATCACATGTTTGACAGCGTTTCTGGAACTATACACTGCTTCTGTAGTTCATCCATAACTTTTGCCAGCACTACGAGGCGCTTCAATCTCGTCTCCCTCAGCGTCGGACAATTGCTTTCCCTGAGCCACGTGACTTAAAAACCACGGCAAAGAACATCGAAGGCTCTACACGATTCCAATTTTTCCATATTCAAAGAGATTCCTTACTTTAACATCTCCAATGGAGAATTTCGAATTCGAAAATCATAAGCATTTTAGAATTTGGACATATGTCTGCTAAGTAGCAGCTCAAACGACTGCTCTAAAGACGCTTATTCAGATAGATTAAAAGTGGTTGTTTTCAGGGTGTTTAAAAGTTTGAACTTTCTGGTAGTGTCAAGATTGTTCCCTAAACAAAGCTAAGCAGCCCGTGACGAAACACTTGGGTAAGAGTTCGAGAATGTGCGTGAGAAAGGGAAACATACTGAAGGGCCGATGATTCCTCCTCGTAAAGGGCAAGATTTGCCTGTGGACGAATTATGTGCCAGAACGAGGTCGTTGTTGCAGGTTTGCGAGAGTTCAAGTTGACTTGAAAACGACGAAACCAAGGTTTTTGTGCAGCGCCGGTAGACATAAAAGCCAACAAACTCAAAACAACCGACTCTCGATGAATTAAAATGCCATTTTGCGCACCAAATGCCTAGGACGGTTGAGAGCGATAGCAACATTTAATCAAATTTGCATTAGGTACTTGTGTCCTTTGATGACATAAACAAAGCACGACAACTATCAAGGTCTATTACAACTACATCGAGGTGCAAAAACATACATACAGTCTCCTAACTCTGCAAGCCAAATCCGAAGTTGGCAATAATGTCGATTCGAAAACCATCCTATCTTGTAAACAATGCTTCAAAACAGTGTTCTCAGGCAAAGAACTTTTAATTCTAATGTTTAGGTCGATCTTCGGAGTCGGTGCATTAGTATGAGTACAGCATAGGTTGCGATTTCTAAAATTGGTTCTAACGCTAACACCAAGTGCAGAGACAATCGATAGTCGGCGACATATCGTTGAGATCAAGAAGTTAAAAGATCCCGCTCGGCATCGATTTCACACGACAGAGCAGAGTTTCCACACGCTTTAAATGTCTTATTCCTTTAACCAGAATACCGTTTTGAGGCATTCTTTACAAGGTAGAATAGTCTTTAGATCAAATTTAGCATCAACTTCGTGCTGAAATTGCAAAACCAGGAAATTATTTACACTGATGCGTCATAGTGTACACACAAAAGCGTGTGTAGCTCTGGTTTATCTGATAATTTTCCAGGCGATTAGTGTGCCTAAAATCCAAATCAAGCCTTTTTGTGTCCAGCTGTTAAGGGGATATAGTTTATTTCCTAAATCAGTCGACAACGGCGATATAGAATTTTAACAGGATAGAACTAATCACTTAATTTCTGCGCACTAATCCGACAGTTGATACTCGCCGTGCGAGTGAACCAGTCGTATTAGTCTTGATTTGGCGAAGTGTCACTTTTACATTGAGTTCAGCTCGGCAGCCGACAGTCCCATCTCTCGTTCGTGAGTTGCGCTCGTCACTTTAGTGGCGTATTTTCACTTTCTTCTTTGATAGATGGTGACAAATTCTTCAAAACCGGTTTCCCTGCTAATTCATTTGATAAAACAACGATCGTGCATTTGATCCCAAGTGTCTGTCGTTTCGTTGCTTGTTAACTCTAGCACAGCTAGTTCTGCAATGCCTTTATCAAACCATCCATCTCGCACACCTACTACGGTAGTAGTAGTAGTCGAGCGTACAGGCCGTAGTGCTGGTCCGCAATTGACACAGGAACTCAGCTGCTTATCACTGGACTTGACATGCTACCACGTAGCCTCAGCAGCACTGCTCCGCCTGTTCAGTTTTCGATTGCGCTGCCGAGGTGTTCGCACAGGTTACCTCAGATGGCAGAGGTTATGTAGCCGTTCAACTGTTGTACTCTCTCATGCTGTTTCTCACCACCGATTCGTCTAGCATCCATCTCGTCTCGCTACTGCAGTTGAACCTCCTTGTATTCGTCAGCTGGTGATCATGGCACTTCTTGCAGATGGATAAACTTGTTTAAACACACACGATATCGTCTCCATAGGCAAGAAAAAGTAGTCGCTGGTCTTAAATCCGAGGTGCGTCATAGTTGCACTCGACTTGGCATGGAATCATGGTATACACAGTACGAAAAGCAATGAATGCCCTCACTATAGACCTCGTTAAACCTTGGGGCTTGCTTGTCTGTCTACCACGTTTATTGACGCGGTTTTGGCCACGTACAGCCTATTACCACAGTGTCCACGTCTGAAGCGCACAATTCAAGGCTTTTCAGACAGCTTTGAAGCGATGGTGCTTAAAGCTCTCTTTTTAGGTCTGTAAAGACCAAGAAAGCGGCAGGTTTCATATTCAGCCCTATTGGGCAGTCAGACTGACTAATAGTAGATGATTGTCAAGCATGTGCGTCAACATGCGATTTGTTCAGCAACACGTCCGTTTTACACAGTAGGTTAGGGTGCTTTCCACTAGAATACAAACAGCGGATCTGGTGAACGTGTAAACAGCGTGATAGGTCGGTAGTTGCAGGCTTGTGCTATCTCGTCTTTTTGTGTAATAGGATTGTGCCGGTGTGCATGAGAAACGTTAGTAGTTGGTGTCTTCGAAGATGTTGTCGAATCGAACAACAAGCTGTTTGGTAACAAGCGATGCGCAGTTTCCACCAATCTTGGATGAGATGTTGTCCGTGTTTCAGGGTTGACTGTATCTGATTCTGCACACAAGCACTCTGTAGCTCCACTAAAATGGCCGACTTGTCCAGCTGTTAAGGCTGCTAAAAAGTGGGCAAACTTGGACCAGTCGATGAGTTTGCCCAAATGTTCGCCAACAAGGCGCATCGTTTCCATAATTATTTTCAACGAATTGTTCCTCTGCTGTTCCCTCCTAAGTGCACGAGTTCTTCTTTGATGCACGCGAATTTTATTGCTTTACACTTTGGTCGATTGGTTCTAACTGCCTGTTTAATGATTTTTTAATCATGTTGGCAAGTTTTGAAATGACCAGTGAACAGCTTTAGAAGTCGCGAAGTATTTCGATCGATTAAAGGCAATGTTGCAAAGTCCAAATTTTACGCTTTGTTCAATGAACATCGGCTCTTCTGCTCAGTCGGTAACGCGTTAATCTCCCGGTCGTTTCTTTACAATGAGTTCTGCGATGCTTCTGATCGCATCAGCACTTCTTCCATTACTGCATTCGGTGGTGCATTCCGAAGCTTCTTGTGCAATTTGTAGTTGGATGCACTCGAAGACTGTGGGAATTAAACCGCTTTTGTGGCTGAACATCGCACCAGGAACAAAAGCTCTACAATTACCTGACTCAATCAGCGGTCTCAGTCGACGTACTTCTTTCAATCGCGTAGATGTCTCTACGTTCTTTTTATTTTCAACTAAAATGCAGTCAGTCTTGCTCATCTCTTGAGTGTTTGATGCTTTCTGGGCCTTACTTGTGTTCTTCCACAAGTTGCTCATCATCTGCAGATTGGCTTGATGATAGAAGTCGACCAGTTTTGCCTTCACTACTTCAACTAGGGTCGGTACAAGCAGACTCACATGACTGCGTTCTCTCTGCGATGACATTAAAATCGCTTATCGCTGGCTCATGCGTGCAACTGCTGGTTAGGTCGTGTGTTTGGTTGTCCAGGAACGCGTTATGTTTGTTTTCTTTGTGATCAGTGTGTATAGCCCAAAACTTGCTGTGTTCGCAGCTTTTGACCTGCGTTCAGTGCGAGCGCTATCTGGATGAACTGCTCTAAAATGCACTACACCTTGTCGACTGTTCTGTCTAGTACTTAATTTACGTAGATAATGAATGTTGTTAATGCATGCAATGCGTCAACATGGTTCTCGCTTCTGTAGAGTGAACAGCCCAATCTGAGCATAGTATATGCATGTGCCGTTGTCGTTTCGGTCATTCTGCTAAAAATGTTAGATCGAATTTCAAGCATGCTACCTCTTTGAAGTCAGTTAGCCAAGGTTGAGCTCATATCGACCCGAGCGTTGAATACAGAATTATGTCGTCGATGGCTGCGGATTCCGGCCTGCACGAGAATGTCGATAATCAGGAAATTCGAGAAAAAGTGACTGGAAAAAAGAAAGAGGGTATTCGTGATGTCCTGGTGAAATTCCAGATGCAATTCGAGCAATTAAAAAACACTTCTTATGGTTACAAAAGCTAGGCACAGCTCGTCATGGAAAACGCCCAAACCGTCTGGCTTCAATGATGGACAAGCAGCTGGGTTCACAATACACGGTTTATTTGTGCAAAAGAATTCGTTTCAAGACACGAGGTTTCGAATGGCTAGTCGATGGACATGATGCATTGGCAGACCTCTTTGAACGAGCTTGACGACGTCTTAGTGAGTCCGAAACAAAGCAGCAAGAGTGTTATCATGGCTTTGCGAAGCTGAGACAGACTGTTGGCTAGGCTGTAAACGAAATAAGATTTGACCAGCTTCTCGAGCGCCATGGATGAACTCTGCTCGCAGGCCAGGACCTTGTCAGAAATTACAAGAAAGTAATTGTGCTCGTCGGTCGCAATAAACGGACCGGCGTCGTTGCATTGACGCATGTGCTTCAGGATGTGCTCGTCATCGACGGGCTACAAACTTTGTTCAGACTTGCGATTGCGACTTACCTCGACCTTCGTAATCAGGTAGGTAATTTTGGTGTTTGAGTTCTCTCTGTGCAAACGTCGTACCAAAAAGGGAACCATTTTGAGGGCACAGTTACTGACAACATTCAAACTAAGTTCTTGACTACCGACAGTGCGTTGGTAGATGTCCGGATTAATCTTTTTGACGTAGCGTAAAATCTTGGGCGCCACCGACTCTTCCCAATTGAGAGCTAGATGATTGGCCACTTCGAGGTTGCCGAACTCTTTGCTGACCAGATCAATGTAGCGACTCTCAAACTGAAAGAAGCTTGCGTTGAATCAGTCGGCTATGCTGTTAGGAGACAGTGCTTTGTAATTTCTAGATATCTGTACAATTTCCAAGCTTCAGAAGCATTTCTCCTGATTGTGTCGCGTTGGTTTCAGATGGTGTTGAAAGAAGAAGAAACAAAACCTACAGCTTGTTCGTCGAAATCCAGCCGAGTCAACGTGGTGACAACCTCGGGCGGTACAGCCAGATTCAGGAACGGATTATGCTCGTCTTTCTCACTTATGCGGTTGTATTTGCGTTTCATACTCTTCACAAACGTGTCCGAGTTGATGTTATGCCGATTCAACTCGCCGCTGCGAGTCTTTCGATCTCGTTCCTTGTAGATGAAAACTAACATCTAAGATACGATCGACTAAAGTCGGCGAACCGTCAAGAAATCCTCGCGATTGAGAGTTGTGAAAGTCCCTGAAAAGCTCGTTGAATTAGGGAAATGACGCAATCTTTACTTGATGTCGTATTTGAAGTTTGGCAGTTTACCGAAAAACTCCCGGGCAAAGAAGGCTCGCTCGGCGGAGGTCGGCTTGTAACGAGTCAGGCAACAGTCCATCAGCCAACGACCGGCAACTCTAACTAGCAGTTGGCGCTCGCCCGGCTCAATGGACTCGTTGCGCTTGAGCTTCTCCACAATTTGTTCGGCTTTGATGGAGCCCTTGATTACCGTCTCGATGTTCATCTAAAACAGACATGTCCAAGAGAGGCCGTCTAGAGCTACCTGTAGAAGAGCCTGCGTCAACGGCACAATGATCTGCTCGTTGCCGTTAGCAGGCATCTCGGACCGCACCTCACTTTGATTGAGTTGCAGGCTGGTCTGTGACGGTGAGCCTTCCGATGAGGGCGGCAAAGGTTGAACCGCAAGCTGAGGCATCTGGTCGAACGTAGGCATTTCGTAGTCCAAATTGTTTAGTTGCTGTTCACTCTGCAAGCAATTGACTATCAACCATCTAAAGTGGCCGACGTTGTGAGAAGTCTCCACAAAACCCACATGTACTTGTTGTTCAAAGCTAAAGAAAAACTCCTCGTTTTCCTCAATCTTCTCGTCCATGAACAAAACCTCGGCCGGACCGTGTATGCAGTTGCGTTGAATCTTTGTCAGCGGGTCGCTGAAGCGTTGTTGTATGCGGTCAGCCAGTGCTTGAACTGTTGTATCCTCTTGAATTTTTACCGTGTATCGACGAACCCGACCGTCAACACTTGTCACGTGACAAATTATGCTTAGCATTGTTGTGCAGACGTTTGATTGGAGGAAGAAGCGCTTTGTGGAAGGGAAGCCCGTAATTGTTGAAAACTGGCCGTGTCGAATTGGAGGAATAGAGTTTGTTCGAAGCAGCTGAAAACATTTTTAAAAATAAATTTAAACACCTTTGTCCCCATTAGGTCTCCGGTATTTGAGCCGTCGCTCTCGGTACAACAAAAGCCTCAACAACTCCAACTCGCTTGGAATATTGGCACAGGCGAAGCGCGCTTGCGCTGGTCGGTTTCGAATGGCAGAGAATATCTCATCAACAAAGAGCGGCAGCATCGGTTCTGACGAGCAGTATCAGTTCTTCAAAAATACCAGCAGACCACAAAAGTTTGTTGCTGTCTTGTCGCTCAAGTAAAGAAAATGATCAAAAGAGCGTCTCTTGTGCTCGTCTTGCGCAATTCCTTTGCCACACCCACCCACACTCTGTGTTATCGGTGTGCAGGGTGGAGATGCACACACTGGGGTTCCAAATGTACTAAAATTCCGGCAAAATCATCATCATCTCTCCCATAATACTGCTCGAATAGTAACATTTTCCGATCTAACCAACCCATGCCGGCTTGCCTACTTTTCAAATCTTTGCCCAAGAATCATTACAAACTCTGCTCCTGTCGAGACCGATGATAATGAATGAAAGTTTTCCAATTGGGGTTACCCGCTTTCGCAAAAGCTTGATTTAATCACCACCTCTGTCATTTCACTCACAGCTTTATATGCCGTTCGGTCGCAGATGAGCGTCGTCTTTATTAAAACCAGCTGCACACTTGACGATGATAAGCAACAGCTACAAGATTGCAGAGTGCAACCGTTCGGCATTTCTTATCAAATTAGAATTGCCGAGATAATTTTGAGGCAATTGTGGCCTATCAAAATGAACAACCGGAGAGCACACACTTTTCAAATAGGAGGGCGCGCGCCTTGTCCTTGTTGATAACACCGTTTATTACATTGGGATTGTTTGTGTTTACAAGTAGTGTCTGCAAGAAAAAAAAGCCGAAATTGTTGGGTCTTGATGGGGTACACATTGCGGAAAAAGGTTACAGTGGTACAAGAATTAAAGAAAAAGACAGTAAAGCTTTTCGGGAGAAGGGAGGACTGACTGCTAGAAACTGCAAATGCACAAAGGTCTGACAATAAAGGAGAGGAAGAGTCCCTGTGATGAAACGCAATGAGTGGCGACAAAACTTGCAGATTTCGGAAATCAGTTCTGCGCCAATCACTGGAGCTTGTTTGAACAAATCAAATGGAATTCTTTTCAAGGTGTAGCCCCGTTAAGCGCTTCAAAGGCCCAGAGAGGGGCTCTGCGTGGAAAGCTTCGAGTTGAGGCGACAAAATCCTGGACGCCTCAATATCGATCCGGACGCGCGCTCCACCTCGAAAGTAGTCGGAGGTTCGTCCTGCCTCGCGCAAAGGCGGCTTCGCACGGCCATACATGTTCGTCCGCAAAACAACGGCAGTCTAGGTCTTGGACGAGCTCCTCAGGCACCAGTCAAAGCGGAACAGCCCTCCAAATTACCTTTTTACGTCGGGAGTCTCGACTCCGTTTAGCGGCATCGTTATTCTTACGACGCCGCTCGAAGTAGGCCTCGTCACGCACCAGCTCCTTACGCTTCCGCTCGCTCTGGGTGGTGTTGTTGTTGGTGGCAAGCTTGGGCGTCTCGTTGGCAATGGAGTGCGAGGACGAGAAGCTGCCGTCACTGTCGCAGGAATTTATCGTCTGCGGCTGTATGCTGAGGAAGTCAGTGCTGTTGGACGAGGC